>JADLZK010009256.1:0-75708 GCA_015847255.1 Hyparrhenia diplandra | reverse complement strand
GCCTAGTCCACGGGGCGAGCCCCTTGCACGCAGCTCCATGCGGGCGGTCGAAGCTCCACCCATGACCGGGCGGGGTCGAAGGCTTCCATGGCCGACGGGGTCGAAGCTCCTCCGTGACGGGGTCAAGTTGCCTTCCGCCATCCCAAAGGGATTGGGGAAGATGACCGAATTTCTACATGTGTACATCCAAATAAGGAATTGACATTCGATGTGTCTCACCGATTCCATACAAAAAATTCATCTACAACCAAACAAATGTAATTGATATTTTGATCATTCAATCTTGTGCCGAGTTGGTATTGGAACCAATTCAATTCCAAGGTCTCGCAATATAAAACATCCAACGCAAGTAGGGTTTAGAGGCCACACACTGCCTACTGTTTGGGCGGCCTCGGTCCCCGAATCCTCTCTACTCAGAACTCTTACATGGACTTATAAATAAGTAAGCAAAATTATTAAAAATTGAAATGCACCATAGGTACATGAACTTGTCTTCCTCAGTGCCAAATAGGTCCATGGACTTAGAAACCAAACCATCACGGCCCCTCGAACTTGCGGCTCCGTTCACCCCTGGTCGATCCGGTTTTGCATGGCGGTTACATGACGTCGGCCAGATCTTTTTAATTTGTGAAATTAATATCTTTTATTCAGAGCTCCAAATATAACCAAAATAATATATCAATTTTGATCGTCTCAACGAGCTCTTGCTTTGCAATAATTGTACTCGTTTGTTATTTGAGATATTTTTTATTTCGTGTAAAATTAAATAAAACTCTTTGCAATGGTGTATATAAAAGGCTAGGCGCCGCGCACAACCTAAATATGTATATATTACTTGCATGATCGATCACTGCGTGCATGCAAAGAATC
Source organism: Hyparrhenia diplandra (assembly GCA_015847255.1). NCBI lineage: Eukaryota > Viridiplantae > Streptophyta > Magnoliopsida > Poales > Poaceae > Hyparrhenia > Hyparrhenia diplandra. The sequence continues at coordinate 74,838 of JADLZK010009256.1, read as the reverse complement.
TGGCGATGCACGCAAGCAATATATACATTATAAACTGAACTATGCGATATGCTTTTGTAATTTTAATATGCTAGCTGCACACTTTGCATGCAAGCGTGATCAATCATCTGCAGTTAAAAGATACATTATTTAGGGTAGCATGTTTTGTCCTAAATATGTATATATTCTTCTTGTGGCGCCTAGCTTATATACATATTTAGGGTAAAATTTCTATAAAAGCGAGTAGTAAATTTGGCGACAATATATGCCCTATGTATATTTACGACCAAAAAACCACAAATATGTATATATTGAACTAAATCACGACCACATATATATCAGTGCAAGTGAGAATAAAATATCACTCATTTTATAAAATATTTAATTTTACACGAAATAAAGCTATCTCAAATAACAAAAGCGAAGTACACCAATGCAAAGAGCTCGTCGAGACGATCAAAATTGATATATTATTTGCCATATTTGGAGCTCAGAATAAGGTAATTTCACAAATTAAAAAGAAAGTCTTTGGCCGTCATGTTGACGTCGGCATCGCTATTTTCATGCAAAAGCAATCTGAAAGCAGGGTTGGGCTGAGGGTGAAGCGAGGTTTCTGAAGTTCGTAGATGGTGGTTAAGTCAGTAGATTGTAGCGGAAAACGAGTTCATGTATCTCGGGTGCATTTCACTCTTATTAAAATGATATCTCTACTATCCTTGGAAAAAGTCATGATTCTACGTGAATTTGAATTTCAGATTAGGCATGAAGTGAATCTAGTACCTACATCCGAGCCAACCGTGGCACGTGATCGTTGATTCACTCGATCGTTTCACCAATATTTATTTATTTTTTTTTACTTTGCCGTTTTAAATTATAAATTAAATCGTTAAAGTAAAAACTTATAATTGCACAGATTGAACCATGCCATCAGTTGACACTGTTCTACAAGTTTTTAGGATATAATAACTATAAAAAATCAGTAATTGTTACACGAGTAATGAGATAGAAAATCAAACAACACATAGGTTGAAAGAAGGAATGACGGTGTGGTCGTACTAGTACTTAACGTACAGAGTACGTACTAAAAAGCGCGACAAATCGGATCATCGCCTCAACAAAGGATACGCGGTGCCGTGTGGACCACCACGGCGAGGCGACACGATCAACATAATGGCGAGGTGTCGTGCCCAGCGCGCACAGATATTAATCATCACCCTCAACCGCAACTAGAGGCTGGCTGGTTTGTTTGAGCAAAATACTACTAGGTTCTAAACTAAAATGCAAATAATGACTGAATGCAAGTTACAGGAGGCAGTCTTTAACCCACAAACCAGGATGTACAAACTAGGACGGTTTTTAATGGCATTTCATTAATTATTAAAGCATCAACCAAGCAAAATAATGGCGTGACAATAGAACAAAGGAAGGAAGGCAGAAGTTTTTATACAAGAAATTACTATGTCTACACATGAGAAAAAAAAAAGTTATCATCTCTATACATCGTACTCTAGCACCATTGTTAGCTAGCCATGCTCGGAAAAAGGGCAGAGGGGCAGGGGACATGAACAGGGACAACGACACGAGCAAATGGCTACAAGGGGGTTTTAAGTAATGGACGCCCGGGGCGCAGGAGGTACGGACTGCAGGCCGGAAATATAACACCAGCGCCGCACAAGTATAGCAACAGAGTACAATGCATGTTTTTGTGTAAAAGATTGCAGTAGTACATGGACTACTCCTACTATCGTTACGTATGCGTAAGACGTTTGTGAATGAATGAATGAATGAATGAGCAATGGCATAGGACATGTGTTGATGTCATGTTTTATCTTTGGACCCCGATGGGCGACGAACGAACGAAACCTTATCATGCACAGTGACTACACTGAATGGCCGGCGTATACAGAACATGGCGTCTACCGTGGCACTACCCTCTCGAGTCGGTACCTGTGTTGACTCAGTCATGTTTTTATCTTGACCCCGATTTTTGCGACAAAAGGAAGTCCAAACCTTATCACTGCACAGTGCTATGTTCGGAAGGCGTTCACCGTGTGATGCACGCGGATACGTTGTACATGGCGAGGCACTTTTTAAAAGCTGGTGAATCCTTGAGCCTATTCTACCCTCTTCTGATGTCTTCTGTAGTCGAAGGCAGCGCTTTCTTAAGAGAAATAATCGAGGCCTTATTACCCGTACCCAATAAGACTATTGCCCACTTATTATTGTACCCCGTACTACTACTACTGGTCCTGCTTCACTCTACGATACCATACTCTGCTGCAGTAGTAGTAGTATGGTGATGCGCAGAGCGGAGAGCACTCTACTGGCCTCTGCTGCTACACCGCTCTCTGTCCGCATCTATCCACGTCTCTCTCTCCTCTGCCTGCCTGCCTGCGCCAGCCCTGCGCGTCCCATCGTCCGCGTCTTTACCCTCCCCGGCCCATCTCTTTTAACAGCTGCAGTGCCTGGCCAGCGGCAGGCCCGGCAATGACCAGTGACTGACCACGCTCAAGCACGGCTCCGGCTGGCACGGGCACCCGGGCGTTTCCCTCACGCACCCTGCGTCTTTTCCGGCTGCTGCCGCTGCTGGGTGAGCTACAGTGACAGCCACGGAACCCCTCCCTCTCCCCTCTCCTAGCTCTAGCTGGGGGATAGGTGGGCTGTGGGAGGAGGGTAGCTAGGTACGGGTAGTAGCTGCCTATAGCCTCGGCCTCCATAACCCCCATTCATGGCCATTACCACGATGTGTCACCCCACCACACCGCCCTCTCCCTCTCCCTCTCCCTCTCCGATGCTCCTGCCTCCCTGCTAACCCAGCCTCTCCCTCCGCCTCCGTCTCCCTCTCCCTGGTGCTTCTCTTCTGCCCTCCCTGCAGCCTCCACCCCCACCACCCTCCTCATTAATCACTGGCTAGCTAGCTCCCCCTGCCGGCGCCCTCCGCCTTCCCGCTCCCCTTCTCGTGCTCCGCGCCCGCCCGCCCGCCAGCAGCAGCCATGGCGGGGATCGACCTCAACGACACCGTGGAGGAGGACGAGGGGAGGAGGCGGAGCCCGGTAACGCCTGCAGCTCCCAGCAGAGCCGGACCAGCTCCGCGGCCACGGCCACGCCCCCCACCCCATCCGAGGCCCCCCGCCGCGGTGTGCCTCGAGCTCTGGCACGCCTGCGCTGGCCCGTCGCGCCGCTGCCAAGGAAAGGGGAGCGTCGTCGTGTACCTCCCGCAGGGACACCTCGAGCACCTCGGCGACGCCGCCGCCGGAGGCGCGCCGGCGCCCGCCGCACTTCCGCCCCACGTCTTCTGTCGCGTCGTCGACGTCACTCTCCATGTGCGTGCGCTGGTTCCTGCTCTCCGCGATGAGCTCCTCAATGTGTGTCTCTGTGTGCGTGCGTGCGTGCCCCGTGCCGGTGTGCGGCTTCCATTGACTTGTCGTCCTCTTGCGTTCGTTGCAGGCGGACGCGTCCACGGACGAGGTGTACGCCCAGCTCGCGCTCGTCGCCGGGAACGAGGTGCGCGGAAGCTCCACAGTGCTCCAGCGGCATTGGATTCGGTTTGGTTTCTCCGTGCGTGCGTCCATTAAGACGGGATTTTTAGGCTGATTTGTGTTTCTTGGGGTGCCGCTTGCTTCCGGCGCGGCGTGCAGGATGTCGTGAGGCGGCTGCGCGGAGGGTCCGAGGACGGGAGCGCCGGCGACGGCGACGACGGGGAGACCGTGAAGCAGCGGTTCTCGCGGATGCCGCACATGTTCTGCAAGACGCTCACGGCCTCCGACACCAGCACGCACGGCGGCTTCTCCGTGCCGCGCCGCGCGCCGAGGACTGCTTCCGCCTCTGGTTAGCTTGCGTTGGCTTGGAAAGCTTGGATCGTTTTGGTGCCCGGTTTGCTGCTCTCAGCTGCGATTCTGAACCATCTCGTCTTGGGGCGTGCAGGACTACAGCCAGCAGCGGCCGTCGCAGGAGCTTGTCGCCAAGGATTTGCACGGAACCGGAGTGGAAGTTCCGCCACATTTATCGAGGTACATATACTGAGAGTATGAGCCGTGCACTTCTTCAGCAGGCTTCTGTGCCTGTTCACCCAGAATCATTCAGTGTCAGTGATTGATGTTGAATGGTTGCACTTCAATCGGTGATTATTAGCGTTTTTTACAGGACTTGCATTTCTTGTTTTGGATTGAGCACTTGGTAATGCTTTGTCTTTGCACATATAAGACCAGCATTTGAAGTCATTTCAGTCATTCTTTTGCTATAATATGTCACCATTATATGATCGCAACTAATAATGATTATATATTGATGGGAGAGATGTACAAACTATGCCAATGTTTCCTGCTCTCTGCATTTTGCTATCTTGTTTGCTATGCCCAGCATTTCTCATGGCATTTGTTATTTATTGCAGTTGTACTTAAAATTTACCGTCTTGCTCATGAAAATCATCTGGTTTTGTTCGCAAGTTATGGTCCCGTTTTAAGGAATGTAAAGGACAAACATGAGAAGTTATGCCATGTGTGGTCCTGATTTCTGATGAATCTGCATCTGAATGTGATGCAGGCCAGCCCACCCAGGCACCTTTTTAACCACTGGATGGAGTGCATTTGTCAATAAGAAGAAGCTTGTCTCAGGGGACGCCGTACTGTTTTTGAGGTAGGCCACCGCAAACATGGAGATAATTGTCACATGCTGGTGTTGGTCCTTTCTGAGGATTCCTCATAATTTTCAGGGGTGATGATGGGGAGCTAAGACTTGGAGTGCGCCGTGCAGCTCAGCTTAAAAATGGATCTGCTTTTCCAGCTCTTTATAATCAGTGTTCAAATCTTGGTTCACTAGCTAACATTGCACAAGCTGTGGCCACAAAAAGTGTGTTCCACATCTACTACAACCCCAGGTGATGATGAATACAGCTGTTTCTCTTTAATGCTTTGCATGTTCAAGTTGACGCTGATCGCCAAGAAGATATGGACTAAAATATGCTTTTAACTACAATGCAATAACTATTTACTGCTGGTTGATGAGGATTCGAAATCATGTGTGATCATTTCCTGAACTGTTTCATGTAGCACAGCAAGTCCCATTACATTTGACCCTATCAATAAAAATCTAGTTCACAAATATTTTTTTTAGATATCATGACAAGTACACAAGTAGTGAGTGACCTTTGGTTCTTATGTATCTCGTGCATTTGTACTTTCATGGACTCTGATGTGGTAATTTAGAAAGTGCAAATATATTTTCTAAAAAAAATATACATGAACTTTGCTGCTAGCCTTACCTTTTTTGTCTACAAATAATTAAGGCCCTGATAGCAATTACTTCTTTCCAAAACTTCACAGATTAAGCCAATCTGAATTCATTATACCATATTCAAGTTTATGAAGAGCTTCAGTCAACAATTTTCTGCTGGTTTGAGGTTCAAAATGAGATATGAGAGTGATGATGCTTCTGAAAAGAAGGTTGGTGTGCTACAAAAAGTTGTTCTCATCTTACACGTATTTATTATGGTTGACACATTATATTATTTTGCAGATGCACAGGGATCATAGCAGGAATTGGTGATGCTGACCCCATGTGGCGTGGTTCGAAGTGGAAATGTTTGATGGTATGTTGCCTTTTAATTTAAGTTTTATCCTTCAGTTTCTGTATAACTTTTCAGGTGGTAAATTTGAGTTACATATGAAAATAATATGTGTTAGATACTGTCAGTCATAGCCTAGGATAGATTCCTTAGAGTTCGTTTCTATCTGTTGTAACTGAATGGCCCAACAGCCTCAACATTCCCATGACACCTAGATGGATTGGCTGTTAGTCATGTTGGTTGGCTAAGCTCCGGTTCATGTATATGTACCTCCATCTGAAAGTAACAGAACTAATGATTCTCTCGTTCTTCTCTCTTACAGATACATATAGAATATAACCTGTATCATTATACAGGACACTAGGCATTTGCATGATGTAGTTTCCTTAGCCACCTATTTGCAATATTTGCTTGCTAATAAGCCAATAAACAATCCTGCACGCCTATCCAGTAATACAATACAAAAGCACAACACAATGAATGTTGATGATTGCAATTGACAGCCTACTGTGCATCCTGTGCTCTGTTTGATGTACAAGGTTGATCAAATGACACTAGTTTTTTACGTAAGTTCTCAGAGCACATTCTTTGATGAGCATCAGTTTGGGCATGTTGTGATTTTATCTGAAAAAGAGGCTTGCCTTGTGCCAGCCTGTTTCCTCAATCGAGGCACTAAGTAAATTGTTAAAGTATGAAATGTAAATGGAATAATAAAATTGGTAGAACTTGTGTTTTGCATTGGTCATTTGGTCTGATCATGGAAATATATACATGATGAAGTAGTTTGGTGAAAGGGTGTCTTGTAGGATAAAGCAACCATTTCCACTCTTTGTGCCAAAGGACGCCCTTTGGTGGATATGGTAACCACCTAATACAATTACTAGTGCCTACTCTAATCTTTGATGAGATCACTCATCAAGAGGTGTCTATTTGTAGAGGCATCTTGAAGAGGTGTCTATTTGGGGAGACACCTATTTCACAACACAAATTAGTTTATTTCATTCTGGTTTCTTATTACCCTGAGTGCACATTATGGGGGCACATAATACTCTCACTTGACTTAGTAAGCCAGGTCTAAATTGCTGCTAATCCTCTTGATGTCCTTACATATATTTTATATTAACCATGCAGGTTCGATGGGATGATGATGTTGATTTTCGTCGACAAAACAGGATTTCTCCTTGGGAGATTGAGCTGACTAGTTCAGTTTCAGGATCTCATATGTCTGCTCCAAATGCAAAGAGACTGAAACCATGTCTTCCCCATGTTAACCCTGACTACCTAGTTCCAAGTACGTTTTCCACCCCCCCTTTCCCCACACCCCCAAAAAATGTTCACTTAATGATTGTGTTGTTCCTTCATGAGTAATAATATTTTCATTTGGGTAGATGGAAGCGGTCGTCCTGATTTTGTGGAATCTGCCCAATTCCACAAGGTCTTGCAAGGTCAAGAATTATTGGGTTATAGAACTCATGACAATGCTGCTGTTGCAACTTCTCAGCCATGTGAAGCAAGGAACGTGCAGTACATTGATGAGCGAAGTTGCTCCAATGACATGAGTAACAGTATCCCGGGGTTCCGAGAATTGGTGTCAGAACACCACTAGGAAACCCTAGGTTTTCCTACCATTGCTCAGGCTTTGGGGGTCTCCAAGATTCCAAAAGGTCTTGCAAGGTCAAGAAGTTTTTCATCCCTACAGAGGAACTCTAGTTGATTCAAGTTTGAGAAATAGTGGCTTTCATCAACAAGATGGTTCTCATGTGCCTACTCAAGCGAGTAAGTGGCATGCACAGCTTCATGGATGTGCTTTTTAGTGGAGCCACAAGCACCAGCTATTCCATCTCAATCCTCATCTCCGTCATCTGTCCTAATGTTCCAACAAGGTAATCCAAAGATGTCCCCGTTTGAATTTGGGCATTGTCACATGGATAAGAATGAGGATAGACGTGCAATGTTTGGCCATGCTGGAGGTATTGGAAGAACTGAGCAAAACATGACGCTCCAGGCTCATCATGTTTCTGGAGGAGCGGGGAAATAGAGATGAGCTTTGAAAAAATTTCACCCCACTATTGCTGTTGCTGCTGGAAAGGATGGATCAGACAACAGGGAAGTTAGCAAAAATAGTTGCAAAATATTTGGCATATCTTTGACCGAGAAGGTTCCAGCAATCAAAGAAAAGGACTGTGGTGATACAAACTATCCACCCCCTTCCTGTCTTTGAATCAACAAGTGCGAAAATCGCTGGGCAACAGTTGTGCCACCGTGAGTACTCTACACCCTGTAACCTTGATGTCATTCTAGAGTAAGCTTCCTTTTTAACTATAAAATCCTGCAGATTCATGAGCAGAGGCCTGTTGTTGGTAGGGTGATTGATGTTTCAACAGTGGATATGATGATCTGATCTGTAGAATTATCCTGGAGGTGAAGACATGCTAGTAATGCCTTTTTCTTCATGTTAGTGATACTGACAGAATCAAAGCATATAAGTTGACTGTTCTTGTGCTCATGTGCTTATTGATGCATTTTTTTTTTTTTTTTTTTGTAGGCTGTGTTGCGTAGTGTGGATAGTCTCAGGTGGTTGATGATTCGGTGTCATGAAGATGGATGGATCGAGGATGCTGATCAAACTTGTATCCTAGTTGTAGTTGTTAGAGCACTTTGTATGACAACCGTGTGTGCTCCATGTTATCAGCATTTGTTGCTGCTTACAACTTGCCTCTATGTTTATAAGCCGTATGCTATGACAAACCCATTTATAGAGGGTTTGTTTTCATTGGCATAGTTCTAGACTATTATGAGAACGAATTTGCCTGGGGCTACTTGATGCCTCTGTCCCATATGTTTCTAGCATTCAAGATGACTTGTTGATCAGAGTAGGCTATATGCTGGTAATGGATTAACAGCGGTGACAATGATCTGAGACTGAGGATAGTTATGCTGTTCTAGATGTCATGTTTAGAGCGCTTCTGGCTGCACGTTTGTCCACGTGTCAGCACAGCACTTGATTTGTTATCTTGTTAGAAGAAGTGCAGTTCATAGCCTTGCACTTTGTTGCCTTGCTTCTATACCGAGAATGGTAGCAAAAAAACCAACAGCTTTGCCCAAGAATGGGGAGAAAAAAAAGCAGAGATAAAAAGGGCTTAAGAAAACAAAGGACATAAAATATGATTGTAAAATTTGGTATGTCGGACAGGGTGCACCTTGAGGCCCCATCCCCGTGAGGCAGGCGTTCAGGTCGGTGATCTGTCCGCAGCGAGCGCGTGCTTTTGGTCGAGTCGTCGTTCTCGACGAGAAGCCCAGACGGATTGCGCTGATTCTGCACTCCTTGCACATATCCGCTTAGTCGTCTGCGTCCGTGCAGACTTCTTGGACTTTGGTCGTCCGCCCGAGGTCCATCGCCGGTCTGAAAGCATGACTTCCTCGCCAACACCACTTTTCTCACGAGAGTTCACCCATCGCGTCCGGAAGGCAGCGTGCGCGTTTCCTGGTGGCAATCAATCCAATATGATAAAAAACAGTTTGATAGAGGCGAATATAAATTGCCATAAAGTGCAGAATTAGTCTGCCAGCAACCAGCATTGTACTACTCCATTACTCCAATGTTAGGTTACTTCAACGAAAACACTAAAGTTACATTTGCCATGGAACATATCGAAGTCATCAGATGCATAACCCAACAAGGTACATCCTGATTCCTGAACACACTTAAAAAGCATCCTCCTACAGAGTCGAACATCCTGAACATACTGAACTATCCTCCTAAACAACTACAGCTGCCACCATCCTTTTTAGGAGGCTTCCTCACTCCTCGTCATCGTCAATTAGATCGGTCAAGTCATCTATATTTGTAGCATTTAGAGCACCGGTCTCCGATGAACGCAGCTCTTCGATTTCAATACGAAGGAGGGGATCACAGATAACCTTCCCTCTCTCTGGGACTCTAGGACAGCCTGATTGATGAAGAAAAAAAAGTGAGCGCCTCATGAAAAGGAAGCACCAAGGAATGGCCAGGGAGCAATGATATACCTGCAATAGGGCATTGTGGTGGTTTTGGGTCCTTATATATTGCATTACTGGGTCCTTTTCATATATGTGCTTGCAATCCACACTGCATATGAATTATCATCAGTTCAATCAGGGCAATGAATTATATCTACATGTACACTGAACAGATATAAATGCCTAAGTACTTGGACATTATCAAGACAACATGGAGAATTTAATGAAACTAATTTGATGTTGCAGATGTTAATGTTTTTTTTTTTTTTTTTAAAAAACATTGTCAGAGTTAGGTACGTTTCATTTAGGATAAAGCTAATGTGAACTATAAATTGTAACAGAGGAAGTAGTAACTAGCAATCCCCTTTTATTCAGTAGAATAAATGTTATTCCATCTGTACAAAATTACAAGGCTTTATGTCTTTTTCATTGTGGCAAGCATTTGACAAAAGAACATTATTAATGAATAATTTTTGGGACACAAAATTGATCCATATATTCATATAACAAATTTTATGATTTTGTATCACATAAATGAAAAACCAAGATTAGTTGTCAGTCAAATGTGCGTAAAAAAAAAATGTCAGTCAAATCCGTATACTAAAAGAAACAAAGTACGTCATGGAGTAAGAATACTAAGAACCAATTGGGGATTTATCAGCCAATGGCACAGGGTTGTGTCAAAATAGACAATCGTGATAGAAAGGAAATTATTACTTTAGGGCTGTCTCAAAAGTAAGTCAGATTGCCAGAATGGGTTGTACAAGTAGCACCAGATCTGACACAAATTAGTAGTTCCATGAGGGAGATAGGGAGCTAAGAACAAATCATTCTCCTGACATGAATGCCATATCAAATGAGGCCAATAAAATAAAGATTTCAGTAAATCACCGAAGTGATAGAGGACCAGATATCAACAAATATAATTCAAAGTGCTGTTGAAACACATTGCTAGTGTGTACAATTTTCGCTCCATCTTTATCAGTTGAAAATGATATTTGTGAATGATCGTTCTCTACTAGCATGGCAGGGCTTAAAATATCCTGTCAAATTTACCAGATTGAACAGTTTTCCGCTCAACCTTAACTTATTGAGTTAGAAAACCCACTAAGAATATTCAAAGAGATACAGAAGTACAGAACGGAATTATACTCATACCAGCGAACTGGATCTGTCAATTCAATCACAGGCTTTCCAGTTAATGGGCATGTGACATTTAAGATGCTCATCTGAGTGCTAGTCATGACAATGTCCTCCTGTTCCTCACCAGGCATAGGCTGACCAGCATGGTGAACATTCTGCAGAAAAAAAAAAACACAAGTCATCAAAAGATAAGACATTTTGCGGAATTACACAAACATATCATTCCTGTTTCCAAATTCACATTGTAGCTATTGTGATCATATGTAAGTGGGTAGCAAATCCAGGGAGCACAGGTACAATGCATAATATAATCCTGAAAGATGATCACATGACCATGAGCATGCTACTCTGTAACACATACCCAGACAGACTCCCTGAACTGCCGCAAGAGTTGGTGGTTCTGTTGTGATGCTGATGATGCTCCCTTAATCTTGCTAACCTCCGCCTCGATCAATGATTTGAAATCCGTTGGCTTCAAGCGGAGACCGAACCAAAACAACAAGGCCAAGAAGACTTAGACAAAATTACTCCAATTCATTCAAACGCCCTAAATTGCTTCAATTTGGACGGCGAGCAGCATCCCCACCTGATCAGACGGCTGATACACTCCAGGCACCGCCTTAATCGCCTGGGCCATGGCCGCGCAGTCCTCGTACGAAGCCACCATCTCCAGAACCATCTCCTCAAGCTTCTTCACCTGAAATGAAAAAAAAATGTCCGTGCCGTTGGCGGGGAGTGAGTCAGTGTCAGGGTGTTTTGAGGCGGGGTCGGATGGGGAATTAAACACTCGCGTTCGCTTGCCTTGTCGGACTTTCCGTCCTTCTCGAAGTCTACGGCGAGGACTTCATGTTACTGATTGCCTTCCGCATGTCCTGCGGGGAATCCACGGAGGGTTAGGGTTTTGCGGGCGGCGGAACGGGGCGGAGGCGGAGAAGGGAGGAAGAGAAGTGGGTCGCGGAGGGGTTTACCGCCACTAGGGTTTGCGCGTCCGACGAGGCGACCTCGGCGGTGTTGACGAGCTTCGTGGCCATCGACGACATCTCCGGCAATGTCTTTTTTTTTCCGTTCAACGAGAGCGAGCGGGTCGGAAGAAAGCTACAGACCGAGGTGGAAGACGGAGGACAGGTGTGCGTCGCGTTGGGCTGGGCCGCATAGGCGTGAGTTGGGCTGTGGCCTGTTGTGCCACGCCCTTGAGGCATTATGAAAATTGCTGGATTTATTAAGCGATGATTTTTGCTCAAAAAAAAAAAGCAATGATTCTTGGCCCCGGCTGCCCATCACGGATTCAGGCATAGGCAGGGTGGTGGGATTCATCTGCTGATTTTCTTCAACAACGGGCAACACCTTTTTTCAGCACAGATGAGGTTGCTATCTTCTTCAGGTTAACAAGACAATATCAGGAAGCAGTTTTCACGGCATATGTTGAGTTTTCCAATGCCATCCTTGATTTCTTGCCCAAAAGGTCTCAAGTTGCATGCGAATTTGTTTCACCAATGGGTTGCTGCCTGATTCGGTATAACATGGATAAAATAGGTTGTGCTTCGGTTCAATGGTACAATACTATGTTTTATATACGATAGTTAATAGGATAGGATGCAGTGATACTCTTTAGATGCGTAAGAACAAGCTGAAAGACCTACAGTTTATAGCTAATATGAAACGTGGTACTGACACTATGCTAGTTACTCGTTCAATATGGATGGCGGAGGTGCCGTCAATATGCTAGTTACTCGCTCAGTGTCCATCGCTTTACGCGTCTATGGCTACATGGAAACAAACCAACATCAATCGTTGCTATCAAAGAGCAAAAGCTTAAAATCAAAAGCAGTCTGTTCAGTAGGAGGGAGTGTCCAGGTCAGTGAATTTAAACATAAGACTACTATCAAAATTTATCTCACACATACCAACTCCAGTTTAGTTAACTAGGCATCAAGGAACCACAAGGAAAACTCCACGCATACATTGTCTAAAACAACTTTCATTAACTTCATAATAGGTAAATACAGAGATCTGCATCGTACGAGAACAAAGCAAACACAATGCCACACACTACTCTTCCATAGCATTATCTTCTGTCCGCTGCTGAACAACTTTGACCTTGATCTTTGTTTTCTCAGCTGCCTCATTAGTAATAACCTTCTTCGAAGCAGGCCAATGTCCTGATCCAGCTCCTTAGAATCTTTCTCCATCTCCTTACGTTTACCAGGCTTATGTCTGTCAAAAGATGTACTCCATGTTAGACATGAAAATCCTTGCAAAATCAAACAGACAACAAATTGGAGTACAAGAACAAACCTGTCTAGGATGTGCTTCTCCAGGCGGGCATGCCTAGTCTTCATAATAACTGGGATGGCCTTCAGAGCTTGCTCCGTCAAATTGCGGTCATAGCGCTCAGGCCTGTTCCTCTTCCTCTCAAACTCAAAGGTTGAATCCTGGTAAATTTCAAGAATATCAGTCATGGTTCAAACAGGAAGCAACATGGACTCCTATTATTACATGATATCAGAAACAACAAAGTGGTTACTTAACCTTGGTCATGTCCTTGCCATGCAATTGCCTGTATGCTTTTGTCCACTTAACCTTACGAGGATTTCTCTTCATCTTAAAATTTTTATGACACTTTGACCGGCAAAAAGGAAGATCTAGCAAGAAGAAATATCCAATTATGCCTACAGGGAACCAATAAAATACAAAACAGAAACTACAAAATTTACATTTAAGGCAAGAACAATTATGCATTGCCTTATTTTGGTCTTAAATATGAAAACAATTTCCACCACATAAACACTTTACCTGTCTAGAACTATAAAAACTAAGAAATAAGATAAATTTGAACATTAAAATTAAAATCATAATTCATGGGGGACAGACATAACATAACAGTCAAAGAAAATTACAATGTCATTTTCTACCATTCATTTTAGCTCAGAAGGAAAATAGAACCCCTGAAGATCTTAATAAGAATAATCATCAATGAAAAATAATGTAAAACTGATGGGTCAAATTTAAACACAGTTAATGAAGAATATTTATAAAGTATAAGCAAAGCAGGCGAGAAGATACAAGATCCAACTTTACATTCTAGGGCCATAAAACTTTTGAAGGTATGTTGTCGCAACTACCAAAATACCATGTTGTTCCTTGGAGAACACTGGATGCTCTTAACAAATACTAACAAGCAAGCCTTACATGTTCTTCTATTGCAGACTTACCAATGCGGTATTTAATATTTTCCTTGAAGTCATCAAGGAAGCCACTTTTCACAGAATACAATAAATAACATTTATTGGACTAGGAAGCAGTATGAATAAGCATTATTATTTAACAAGGAGTCCACAATAACACATAAATGACTTAACTAGAAATTATATGCAAAATGATTTGGAAAACAGAATTACACATACCAGAATAGTTAGTTATCCTTTAAGTACAATTAAGTTACTAGTCTACAGAACACTGAGGTATTGCAAGAATTATGCCATAATTCCATATCTTCTAGTAGATTCTGAATATGAAATTAAACAGAGAAACATACAGTCTAGTGCTCTGTTTATCAATATATAGTCTCAAATTCACTGACTTAACTACGCTCATCAAGAAACGGCAACAGGAGTAGGAAAACCCGCATTGGACAAAGAGCAAAGAACTACTACACTGAACTGTCTTACAAAGACTGGTACCCAAATCTTAAGACATTGATGGACTTCGAGGCAAGGTCTCAAAACCTAGATATATACTCTTAATTTCTTACAATGCATTGCTTGCAGAACAAAATTATAACAATAAAAAAATACATTCAAACGTGAATCAAATTATATCATCTTCACACCAACAAAATGAAATCTCTTGAGGCTAATTGTTGGTTGAAGATTACAAAGTTCAGCTTAATGGGCACAAGGCTGAATTTAATGTGCATAGCCTTTATAAAATGAATTGGAGCGAATAGCTTCAACCATCAGTCAATGCTGCAGTTACCATGCATGTAAGCTGCGGCTTCTAAGCCAAATAAATAGGTCAAGTTCCGCAAGTGAAGATCAGATTTTGGTTCTAACATCTTTTATGCTGTTTTCAGCCCTTACAACAAGGAAATTCTTTGGCAATTCTATGCATTAAGCATTGACATGTCATGTGATTTGCATTTACATCTAATTAGAATCGTTAACTTTTTCTACTAAACATCTAAGCAGGTGACAGTGTCGATTCCCTGAAGAGGGAGGCAGGCACCATTTGCCTAATTTATTGTATGACTACCGCGCAAACAAGATGATCATCATTATAAGTTAACAGAAGGTTAGCTTCATAACAAAAGAAAGGCAAAAAAGAAAAGGGGAAAAGATTCTCTAACTTGCTTAGCAGTTCCAAAGCACGCAATGAAATGGTAAGGAGCCAGTTCTTGACAGGAAGACACAACAATCTATTATTCACATATTTACACTATTATGTCCATCCCAATTTATAAGTCGTTTGACTTTTTGTCCCTAAGTTTGACCACTGTCTTATTCAAAAAATTTGTGCAAATTTTTATTTCTTTTTCGTGGGTTGTTTTGTTAATACAAAATCTTCAAAAATAGCTTAAATTTGATGATATTTGCATAAATTTTTTGAATAAGACGAGTGGTCAAACTTAAAGTTTAAAAAGTCAAACGACTTATAATTTGGAATGGAGGGAGTAATAACTTATAGCTCACACCACACCAGCTCACCAGTCAATGACAAACCGTAAGATTTTTATAGGAACCATATTTACAAAGTCGGGGGCAAGATGTACTATTGGACACCAGAGACTAACACGGTCTCCCAAATATAACACATGCAAGAAATTGCCAACACAAGCACCTAATAGTTTGGATTCAGTAATTTTTCCATGACAGCACCAAACAAATCAAGCAAAGCATGTATCAAGTTGTACAAAAGTAATTGATTCCATGAAATAAATGAAACCCAGGGCGCGCTCCTTGTCTCAATCAATCAAGGAAACCTACAAAGGAACAAGAAGAGAAGAAGCACCTTGGCGTCGTTGCGGACGAACTGGATTCCATGGCCGGGGTAGATGGTGGAGGAGCAGAACCAGCACTTCTCCAACCTCATGGCGCCGCCTTCCTTGGTGCCGTCCTACGGGCCCCCCAATCAACAGAGAAAGAACGGGTTTGGAGATAGGCGACTGCGGGCTGGCGGCCGACGAGCGCCGCTGGGCGCGAGGGGGCTGGCAAGCGGCGGAGGAGGGCACGCGCTACTGGCCGACTGCGGCCGCTAGGGTTTGGGCGAAGGGTGGAGGGCGAGGCTTATGTTGCTCGCTTGGTGGGCCATAACTTTGGGCTGGCCCTTTAGTCCATAACTTTGGGCTGCCCCTTTGGTGCATAACTCTGGGCTGCCCCTTTGGGGCAGGCCGATACTGTAACGTGAGGCTCTTTTTTTTTTTTTTTTTTTTTTTTTTAAGACGCAACATGAGGCTCAAGGGAATTTGGAAATGCCGCTGACTGATTCTATTGACCACTTCCTGAAAAGTACCGGAAACTGACCGCCAAACAGTTTACTAGTTCCATTCTAACTTCTAAGCGTGAAGTTGTGGAGAAATATCAATTTTTTTTATTACACAAGTTAGATATGTACTATATTACATATGGTAAATTGAAATGTACTACCTGTGTTCCATTTTATAGGTCGTTCTAGCATTACGATTAGATGTCCAGTTTGATAGTTGTTGCATGCATCTAAATGCATTTATATCCACATCCAAAGAATCTTGCATGCATCTAAGAAAAGAGCTAAAACGAACTATAAAAAGAAACGGAGGTAGTATTGATTTGTTATCATCCTTGCAAAAAAAAAAAATACTGATTTCATATATGTTTTCTATTAATTTATTCAAATTTCTAATATATTTTTACTTTAACTGGATTATGAGTTCTCTAATTTTCTGTGACGTACGGAGTATTTTAATTACTTTTGCTCAGGTCTACTCATCACGATCACGACGCTGTAACCGGTCAAGGATGGTTGTGGACAACTTGGACCATATGCAATGTCAGGGCCGTCCCAAGAAACGCTGTACACTCATTCACAAAAAAAAAAAACGCTGTACACTGGATCTGAAACGTCCAGAGCTGACGTGGCGTTCATGTGACGGACCACCTGATCCTGCTCGCTGCAAGCCTGGACGTACGTACTCCTACATGGTTTGAGTTGAACTATTGAAGGCATATGGATCAAAGCTAGCTCTCCATACAAGGGAACATGCCGTGGGGTCTCTAGCCTCAATGACATCGCACAAGCTGACTCATCCAGCCTCAGCCTGCCTGTGATCTGGTCTGCATTCCAAACTGCAGATGAGGGAGAGTGAAACCGATCCAAAACTAGCAACCATCGATCGAGATCGACCGACGTACAGCTAGATGAACTAGCTGCCGCTTCACGCATACGAAAGGCACAGACACCAGTGAGGCAGTGACAGACACCCACACCCTGACTCAGCCGGCCTTTCAGCAGGAGGGGTTTTTTTTCAAGTAA
Organism: Hyparrhenia diplandra; assembly: GCA_015847255.1. Lineage (NCBI taxonomy): Eukaryota > Viridiplantae > Streptophyta > Magnoliopsida > Poales > Poaceae > Hyparrhenia > Hyparrhenia diplandra. The sequence continues at coordinate 57,647 of JADLZK010009256.1, read as the reverse complement.
AGGTCATGGCATGCAGTACTACAGACAGAATCATGACAAAGAGATTATCACTAATCTGGAGTTGTTCACTCCCTGTAGTACTACAGCTGTGCTTCTGCATGAGCAAAGTTGTTCACAAGAGAGACAGAATCATGACACATTTCAAGTCTATGCAACTTGGCACGTGGATATATGCCTGCCTTTGCCGTGGGGTCAACTAGATTTGCAACTTGCAGGCGCAGCAATGCAGCTGATGCCGCCGCTAGCTACCTCCAGTCCGCAGCAGCAGCAGCAGCTTTGAATAATCAGATTAGGACTCATAAATTCATAATATATATACTCCTAGAACTGCATAATCAAACAGTGGCCATTGTAATGCATACGGTGATCCAAATACTAATCTACTTGGTATTTTATCCATGCACTTCAGTTTAGTGATCGTTACGTTGGAGTACTAACTGAACAATCAATGTCTCGCCGATTACCCATGTAAATATGTAATGTATACTTCGTATATATAAACTATGGCCGGGAACGGCTACCTTCGTTCCTGCACTGCCAAGGCAACGGCTACTTTCCCCCGTTGTCGTATGCTATTCAGAACACAGATCACTCACTGATGCTTTCTCTATACTCGCTACTGCTACTAGTTAATCAGTTTAGTGTAGTAGTAGTTTACGCGAGTCAAGAAGAGATCTTGCAAAGTCCACGTCTTGCTATCTTGTTATTAATCTTATAAAGCCGTGGACGCGATCAGAGACCTGATTACCTGACAAACTAAAGAATGCGTGCAGTTCATGGTCCCCAATTCCCATCGCCCCAGTAGAATTAGAATTGGAATTCCCCGCCGTAGATCGGTGAACTCGAGCTGCTTTGGATCCGGAACGAACCGGCCGGCTTTCGGGGCTTTCGCGGCGGCATTTATCTCCGGTGGCGCGCCGTGGGAACTCACGAAACCAAACGGAACTATTTACTTGCCGGTGAACAAGCAGGGAACTGTAACCTGTCGTTATTATGGGCACTGATATAAGCAGTGCCCAACCCAAGGTCCCCAACAGCATGTACATTGTACACCTGGCTTTTCTTCTCGATCGACCAGCTCCATTTGCTGCTGGGGAGATGAGATTATTCTCGCCCCAGCTGGATGGATGGCTCTGGAGCTCAAACGAACTCTCTTCGTCCACCGTGACCACTGCTGATTAAAATCATGGCCCACCCCAACGGCGTACTGATTAGCACATATTTGTCGGTGGAACGACAACGAGTGGTATCCGCTGGTGGTCAAGCACGAAAGGGCTTTCTCCTGATAACAGAGTCTGGAGTCGTCGTGCTTGAATGCCTGCCTTTCTTCTCTGCACCTAGCTCGTGATCGATCTCGAGCAAAGATGTCTTGGTTCAGGTGACCGTTGTTCAGACTTTGCAGGAAAAAATTGCTAGTACTACGATAATCTCTTGTGCTTAGAATCACGCCGAGCAGCAATTTGTGTTTTTCTGACGGATCATACCGTTGCCATGCAGTGTTCTGCATAGAACAGAGAGCCAGTCGTTCTCGTTCGTCCATGTGACTGCATTGATTTCAGTATATAATAATTTGTGTGTAAAAATCTGGAATCCATGGAAACCGATCTGGCCGGCATCGCAAATCCGTTCTGCATCCCCAACAATGCTGTGGGTGACTTGGAGGCTGGAGCAAGAGCAACAAAACAAACTCAGTTCGTACTCGCAATTTGCTTCAACTACGAGATCTCCGGATCGTCCGGTCAATGCCTCAGTCCTCTGCCAGACTGTTCGCTCCCTCTCATATCACGTGCTCACATCTCCAAGCCGATCGATCCACCACGGCCGTTATTATATATCGCCATCAGAGCCATCATCTCGATGGATCCCTGCGCTGCGTGCTCAGCTAACACCAGTGAAAAGTGAGCACCGCCACCGCCACCACCTCCTTCCCACCACCTTGCGCTTGCGGTGACCGACATCAATGGCGGCGCTGGCGTTGGCGTTCCTGGCGTTGGCAGCAACGGCGGTGCCATCGGTGCTGTGCCAGGCGCCGGGGCCGGCGGCGACGCCGACCAGCAGCAAGGGCCCGCCGAACGTGACGGCGATCCTGGAGAAAGGCGGGCAGTACACGACCTTCATCCGTCTGATGAAGTCGACGCAGCAGGACACGCAGCTCAACAGCCAGCTCAACAACTCGTTCGGGAGCGGGTACACGGTGTTCGCGCCCACCGACAACGCCTTCACGAGCCTCAAGCCCGGCACGCTCAACAAGCTGTCGCAGCAGGAGCAGGTGTCGCTGGTGCAGTTCCACATCCTGCCGCAGTTCTACTCCCTCGACTCGTTCGAGACAGCCAGCAACCCCGTGCGCACGCAGGCGTCGGGATCCGATGGGCCATACACGCTCAACATCACCGCCGACAGCAACAGCCAGGTGAACGTGTCCACGGGCCTCGTCGCGACCCGCCTCGGCACGCCGCTGCGCGCGCCAGCAGCCGCTCGCCGTCTACTCCGTCGACGTCGTGCTCCTGCCCAACGAGCTGTTCGGCGTCAAGCCACCGGCGTCAGCGCCACCCGCGCCATCTAAGAAGCCTGCCAAGGGGGGATCCGTCGCGCCGGCGCCCGCCGGAAGCGACTCGGCCGACGCCAAGCCCTCTGGCGCGGCCGGCGCGCGCGCCGGCTGGAGCTCGATGCTGGCCGCTCTGCTTGTGGGTGCCGCGGCCTGCTCCTCCCTGTTGTGATAAGAATTGTAAACATGGTTCGTGTCCATGTGCATGAGTAGTTCTTGTTCTTGTTGAGTTTCGGTTTCCCTTCTCTGAGTCGCGGATTTCTCCGTTGCTTCACCTGGTTTGGAGAAACCGGGCCATGTGATTCTTTCCCATGCCTGAATGATGAAATGCGAGCTGTTCATTTTTCTGTCTTTTGTTCTCTTGAGTCTTTGATTGATTCATCCATCTTGGATCTTGATTGTTCTATAGCAGGCCACGTGCTTGAGCCCGGCCCAAGAACCCATACAGGCCCAGGGAGAGAAGTTAACCAAGCCCGACCCGCACCCAGCCCGGTCCAGACCCAGACCCCAAAGCCTCGTTTAACTTGTGTATGTGATGTGATTCACTGATTCGCGTGAGCCAGCGACAAAGCGACGAGCAGTTTGGTGCTGCTGCTGCTGCCGCAGAGCACGCACGGCCGCACCGCGTAGCGCATTCTGGAGGGCGAGGTGATAGCGACGGCATGTCTGTCGGCGTCTGGTTGCCTGCCATGCCATCCATGCATTGCCAAGCAGCTCTCGTTGAGCCGTCGGTTTCTTTCTTTCTCCCGGCCGGTCCGGCCGCCGAAGCAAGCAAGGAAGCTTGTGCAGGGCAGCTGTGCGGCGCAGCCTTGCGAGCTGGAGAAACTCAAGTGGCGATGGGTCCTTTGCTCACCTCACCTGTCGCCGACGCTATTTTATTCTCGGCACGCACCGTCTCTCATACAGTCAGTCAGTCAGTCATACGCACATGGGTACACAATCACATGAGATTGAGATCTGCAGTGGCCAAGACCCGATCCCATCACTTGGCTGGCGAACCAATCCTCTGTAGACTGTAGAAAGGAGAGTTCAGGGTTCAGACAAGAAACGAGCTTGTTTTGTATAACGCGAGACTCATCACATTACTGAAAGTCTGAAACCTGAGATCTTCTTCTGCCGGTTTCTTTCAAAAAAAAAAAAAAAAAAAAACCTGAGATCTCACATTCACATAGGAGTATGTTCAGAACTTGGCAACTTCAGAATTTCAGAGTTCTGTGTGCGGGTAGGTGGCTCGGCACTTCTCTGCAAGTGTTCCCGTCGATCTGGTGTGTCGCTCAAGAGTGAAGACGAAGAGACTGTTCGTGCCTGCCTTGCCGATCGGCGGTCCGTGTCCCGGTCGCTGCCGTGTCGCCGTCGCCGATATCTCCTCCTCGATCGTCTTCGTCAGCCTGCTACTTCCACCGCTGCGGATCTAGCCGGGCAGACTCATACCAAAACGGACGTTTTCACACCGTTGCAGTTGCACTGCCATGGCTTTTTCTTCCTTTAAAAAAATTGCACTACCATAGCCACCGCTCCAACCCACCAATTTCAACAGCAGCACGTTCAGACATACCACCATTACGACCTTCAGTGAGATTTCACTGACCGAATACATACCACATTGCGACCTTCAGTAAGATTTCACTGTAATTTAGGAGGGTAAAAACAAAAAATTCAGTGTGGTTTTTCACTGCTGCATCGTAGTCTATTACTGCATTCAGGAAAAGCTTCGCATTTGCATCGACGGGTTTCAGTTTCAGCACGCAGCTACGCACGTCGTCGCGGAGGCGTTGTGCGGACGCTGTCACTGCATTTACAGCTGGGGTGTGAAGGGGACACGCAGCTTGCAATGGTAGAACACTAAACACTACAGGGACTGTCGGTGGGATTCGTCTCTGCCCAGTTGCATCAATGCAAGCATGATTACCATATGATTCTCTTCTTTATCTCTTTGTTTAGCGGAGGCGTGATCAAGAGACAAATCAGCATACGTACTACGTATAACAAGCTTATCGCATTGCTTATCGGCGATTGCATAATGCAGTAGCTAGCAGTATATAATTGGCAGGCACCACTTTGGGTTGGTTTTTTTCCCCACTGACTGAATATACAACACGTACCCAGAGCCGACAGAACGGTTGCGGCCACCATCACCATGTACTACATACAGAAGATCTCAGGCCAGAGTGTAACATAAATAAACATATTAAAAAAAACTCATGTATGAAGTGAAGAGATTTTTGGAGCTCCCTTGATGCATTGCAGCAGGTAGAACATCGCTCTCTAGCAAGCTGGCAAGCCTGACTCGCCGCCACATGCGGATCCCAGCCTGGAAGTACGTACTTACATACATGCACATACGGGTACAGTACAAAGATACCAACCTGTCTGGCAGGCAGGCGCCGCATACGTAACGTGCTTGCAAGCTTCCAAATCGCCTGAAGTTTCAGTCCATACATAGGTAGATAGATCTTTCCATGTTTTCCGCAAGCTGCCACTACAACTGCATATATAATGCTGCAAACACCCGTGGCTTTTTTTTTTTTTTTTTGATTTCTCACAAAATTTGTTCAAATTAAGGTTCAAAAGAATGCTTGGTGCTGTTGTAGACCGACGGCATGCAACTAGATGCCGTATACTTGTAAGTACCAGTAGCTTGTTGAGCTGAACAAGGAAGCTCACCAGGTGGTTCGAGGATCACATCGTGGCGCACGTAAAAAAAGAAGGGGAAAAAAAAGACGCACTTGGTTGGGTTGGGTTGCCGTGACACCTGACTTGCCACGGTCGCAAAGGCCTATAAGGGCCAGCAGGCCCGTTCCAGCTCAAACGTGCCGGTGCCTCCCGCGCCAACACGCACGCACACTCTGGACGCGCGCTGCTGGCACTAGCACTGGCACTGGCACTGGCATTGGCAAGGCGTCGCCACCAACCGCCGCTATAATAAGTCTATTAAACACAGCAGCAGGCTCCATATCAGATCCACCGCCACCGCCACCAGCAGCACCAAGCTCCAGTCCACCACCACCACCAGCAGCAGCATGGCACGTCTCGCCACCATCCTGGTGGTGCTCCTGGCGGCACCACTGCTGTCCGCAGCGCAGAAGGCGTCGCCCAAGGCGCCGGCGGCGAAGGCTGCCCCTGGACCTGCCGCCTCCAGCGGTAGTACGCCGGCGGACGCGTCCCCGCCGACGGACATCAACAAGGCGCTCAAGGACGATCAGTTCAGCGAGTTCAAGCAGCTGCTCCACGACACGCGCGTGGACACGCAGATCAACGCGCAGCTGACGGACAGCTACAACGGGCTCACTATCGTGGCGCCCACCAACGCCGCCTTCGACAAGATGAAGGCCGGCGTGCTCAACGGGCTGTCGCCGCAGGAGCAGATCCAGATGGTGCTCTACTGCGTGATGCCCAGGTTCTACAGCCTCCCCATGCTCGGCGGCCTCAACGGCAAGGTCACCACGCAGGGGTCTGGACACGACGGGCCTTACAAGTACGACATCGAGCGGACCGGCAACAACATCAACATTTCCACCGGCGTCAACTGGATGCTGCTGGGAAGCCCCGTCAGCAAGGAGTTCCCGCTCGCCATCTACCCCGTCGACAAGGTGCCGCTGCCGTACGAGCTGTTCGGACCCAAGCCGCCCACGCCGGCGCCCGCGCCCGCACCCGCGCCGGCCAAGTCCAAGACCAAGAAGAAGAAGAAGTCCGCCGGCATCGCCGAGCCGCCTACGGCCGACGCTGACACCACCGCCGACAGCCAGAAGGCGGCGGCCGCGCCCGGCGTCGTCGGTGGGGTGGCCACCAGGTGGGTCGTCGCCGCGCTCTCGGTCGGAGCGGCTGTCCTCGGCGGCGGCCTCTTCTGATGCGGAGAAGAGGAGGATAGATATGATTCAGATCAAGATCACACGGCGGCGGTGGCGGTGGCGGTGGCGTGATCCATGGAGATCGCTCCTGCACCGTGCATTGCCATGCATCTTGCACGCACGGTCGATATGATCGTAGAGTTGGTGTGCCCGGCCGTACAACCCCATTCATCCATTATTGATCCCTGTACCCCATGCATTTCTGGTGCTGCGTCTGCGTGCGTTTGTCCATCAAATCATCATCGGCTTTATTCTTTCTCCTCTCTTTTTCTTAATTTTCTTTTCTCTGGGGGATTTTTCTTTTCTTGGGTGATTTGTATTTGTAACTTAATGTGATATACACTAGTAGTGCTTCTTATTTCATTCCGTTGGATTGGATCTGATCTTGCATTGGCCTCTCCGTGATCTGGATCTGCTGCCTTCGTTTGGACGTACGTAATCGAATGGTACAGTAGCTGGTTGCCTCATTGCTTGTAGTGGCCGCGTCGCTGTCAGCTTGTGTTTTAAGCATTTTCAGGCAGTGAAAAGAAACACATTGAGACAGTGCAAGCATAGGTTCACAAACATCGAAGGCATAAATCAGATCAGACATGGCTGCTGGTAGCAGTGCGTGCGTTGCACACTCCACATCTTGCACTGCTGCTGTGCTGTCTCCTGGCCTGACCAGAAATGCATGGTTCATCACTCTGTCAAATTCCAAGACCTGTCAAGGGACATGTCTTTGCCTGAAACACACACAAAGTTCCCTCCCTCTGAGATCAGGGGAACGCATATACTATTGGTGGGTGCGCCGTCGGGTTTAAAGTATTTTTAGGGTACGCACCGGGAGCAGAGCAGCATCGTGATCCCCTTTTGCGCTGCCGCTGCTGCTGCCTCATCACAATCACGTGCAGCCTACCTACTCTGGATCTGGTGGCCTCCCTCCCGTTGTTCTTGCGGTGGATTCAAACCGGCCGGTGATGAGCAGGGGCATGCATGTGATCCTAGTCATGGAGCAGATTATTGTTCTCTCAAGTTTTGAGACGGCAGATCTCGTCCGGTGTTTTGAGAATATAGTAATGACTGTAGCTAGTTCATCAACTGTTTTTACTTGTGGACCCGTGTTTTTTTTTTGAGCCCTACTTGTGGACCCGTGTTGCTTTGTCAGTTAGTCACCGTACTGAGGCCTTGTTTAGATTGCTAGAAATTCTAACCTTTTTCCCACTTTCTCCCATCACATCACATTAAATACACCAAAAGCATATGTTTGGGAGTATTAAATGTAGGTAAAAATAACTAATTACAATTACGTTTTAGATGTACATTATCATGAGATCGATTCTTTTCGTTCTAGGTCAAAAAACATGCTTAAGCGTCAAATTGTGTGATCGAGGTCGCATTCCAGATTTCCTTGCTTGTGCATTTTCTCAGAAGTGACTCTACTTGTGTACTACTTCTACTTGTTGTATATAATACTAATATGATTTGGGCGACACTGAGTCCATTCTTTTTTGTAGTCTGATTTGTTTGGGCCTAAAAAGCCAAACGATGTTGGGTTCGGTTGGTTACCCCAACCATCCTAACACTCTGGAGGCACTCCTCAAGTCCCGAGTTCGAATCCCTGGTGGGCGAATTTCACGTTGAGGGAATAAAATCCCCTCACCGGGCGAGCGTGGTTCGGGGTTTTTCCGCGATCGAGAAGAATCACATTCTTCTTAATGAAATACTGAGGGGGCGTCTCCCCCCCTCCGTCGTGTTTTTTTTTTTGTTTGGGCCTAAAAACAATGTGAGACCCAACCCAAAGGCCGCTTGGCCCCGGCCAAATCCGAGTATTGTAGCACCGGTCAATGTAGAATCATGGAAACATTTTAGCACAAAACTTAGTGCACCTTGGGAAGCTTTTGGGTCCGTTTTGAACCTTTATGCCGGGCGAGAAACGAAAAATGCAGGAGAGTTTATTAGCAAGTATGATCCATTTAATTTGGTTTTATACTTTTTGTTTGATTACCAAGTATGGTAGCGTGTAGAGTGGGCCTTAGTTGTCAATTCCGAGACGGGCGTAAAAAACTTCCCCGACTTCGACTTGAAAGCGTTCTAATATGTAAACAATTTTTTTCATAAACGGCAATAGAAATACTACTAACTGATGACATGAATGCATTGAACATTAATGTATGTACCGTTCTTTCTGGTTGGATCTCATAATTTTTCCATGTTTATTAAAAAGCATATTGTACTTCAGGTTAGAAAGTATTAGGGTTTTTCTAGATATTTTCTCATTTTCCTAGGGCTAAACCAATCTTTTAAAAAAGTTTCCAATGATATTTTCATGAGTTGATATTTCATTTAAAATTGTTAGATCCCATTCCATCTCTCGGTTTTTAAAAAAATAAAAATCTTACATATTTTTATAGTTCAAAAAACGATTTAAAGTATTTATTAGCTTTTTGTTAAGGCATTCAATCAAAACCACAAGGATGTGTACTTTGTACGGTTTTAAAAGTTCAGAAGATACGATTTTTTTTTTTCGAAGCGCCAAAAGGCTTTTGATTTTTGTTAGACGAGGAAAATAAAAGGCAAAGGAGTTTACAACTTTATAACTTTATTACAACCATGGTGAACAACTAGATTTTTTCCACTCGCAAATTACTATGCCTCAAGTAGATTTTTTACCTTATGCTAGTAGATAGTACTGGTAATGCAAAAATCTAACTTCTCTATGCAGAACGAAAAAAGTAGTACTGGATAAACTCAACCCACCTGAAAAAAAAACTTGCCCGATCCTTGACAGTGGACCACCTCAGGCTTCGTCTTCTTTCCCAACAAAATAAAATAGGCGGGCTCGAGCTCCCATTTTTAGCATTTTTTTATGCTAAAAGCCGAAAATGCTTGGCCCAGGCCCAAGGAAATGGCTATTTTCATGTGGGCTTGGACCATGAGACTTTCATCTTTGTCTCAATGGAAGCCCGGTCTGTCCTTTTTTTTTTTTTTTTTTTTTTTGGGGGTTGGGGTTGGTGGTGGTGGGGGGTGGGTTCGGGAATTTGGACAGGTCTCCGTGAGGTTTCTTGAGCTATAGACCACCCAATCATTTGATGTTGTTGGGGTGTCATGATGCAAATCCAAATGAAGCAAATGAACTTACGGAAGCGAGAAGTTACTACAACGGTAGCATCTCATCTTGCCAAGTTCGATTTCACATTTCTTCGAGAGCATCCTATTCCTTTTTATTTCAAATCAATATGCAAGGAAATTTAAGGCAATGACATAACAAATAACAATCTTACGATTTACACAACAAAAGAGGCCTAACCATTGGGCCACGTCACATGCTTCTATCTCAATCATCCAATTTGAATCCAACGGCACCAAGCAACTGAACGTGGCAGGATCAATGGCCCGGTCCAGGGCAACCTCGGAAGCGTCTGGTACCCGGCCACATGTGCGATACCCTCTAGCGCCGCATCCTAGCTCGCTAGGCAGACCATTGCTAATGCTGACGGCCGCGCCGAAAAGCCCTGGCGGCCACCGATATCGCAGTGCCGTGGACGGCAACAGCAACCGCCGGGGCAGAATCGCCGATGTACAGCCTGTGCCCGTATCCGCCGCGTCGGAGGGCGAGCACGCCCGGGGCCACGTACCGTCCCTGCTCTTCCGTTCTGGGTGGCCGTTGGCCCTGCGCCGCCGAACTGCCGCGCCACGAGCGGGGCGGGGCCGTGGCGCCTCACCCTCCCGGCGCTGCCGCTCACGCCGGAGACCAGCCTTTCAAGCTGTTGTTGCTATGCGCGTACGTAGTTGCAAGCAAGAGCTACAAAGCAAGCAAGAGGGCTAGCAACCAAAGAGTAGTACGTGCATGCTCAAGCGCCGGATTTCTTCGTCACCTCTTGTTCCAGCTCCGTTCGTAGTGTATCTCCCTCCTATTTCCTCTGTTTTGCTCACCAATTGGCGTCATCATGGCCCAGGAGTTTCCATCCATGGTGAGCCTTCTTCCTGCCCCCCCAGGTGTTCGGCAATTTGCCTCCACGACCTTAATAAGCCAAAAGGTATCATCCATTGAGTCTTGACCCAAAGAATGCAAGGACAGATCATCATTGACAAGAATTCGAGGGTGTGATCCTTAGTGCAATACGAGGTTTATGGTCGCAAATGCACTGTTGTAGGCCTCCAAACTTATAGCTGGGAAATATTTGTGTCAATAGCTGTAGGATTGCAGCTTTCAGAAATGTAGACCTTGACACCTTGTAGTAGATAAACTTGGAGCTTTCCATGCTTGGCTTTGTCTTTTCTTTTGGAAATAAAGAAAAGGAAATAAAAAATTGACGAAGTTGTGCTATCAAAGTCAGTTTAATAAGACAAGCATAAGTAATAAGTTGTTGTGAAGTGGTAAAAGTTAATACTAATTTATTGCCCCATATCAGAGGCAGCTTCTTGAGAACAAGACTTCTATGCGATGTCAGTTTTTATTACTTGGCTAGCCAAGAATGAAAGCTTCAGGGTGACGCTGATTCTTCGGTTTTGATTAAATGTTTCTACTGAGATGATTTATGTGAGCCTAAAATGAATTACACTGTTTATGTGATCATTCACTAAATTGTGCAAACATATTTGTAAAACAAAATAGGATTATGTTATGGATGCAATGAATTAATTTTATAATATTTCCAACTTATATTTAATATACTATAATTAAAGTTACTTCGAGACAAACAAAAAGCTAAGAATAATAAAGTTGCATTTTTTCGAAGCATTCATTCAGAGAAGCAGTAGCAGTAGTACTACTACACTTAGGGTCGTTGAACTACCGATTGATTCTCCATATTTGCCATGTCACTCCTGGATTCCACTGATTTATTTTGAGATATGTCCTAATTTAGTGATTGTTTATTCTTGTAGAATTTATTAGACCACTAGCAGTAAGGAAACAAAAGGAAAGGCTGTTTTGGTCTACAGCAATGTGAAGACCGCTTTTTGCTTACGGTTGTGGAAACAACTTTTGCTACCTAACGCTCTTACTGCGTAATCTAGAATGAAATAGATGATAGATGATGCAACCACTAGGTTATAAGAGATCTACCTTTGAGAAAAAAAGATTATGTTCACCGCCTCTAACTGAGGCATATTATACTATATTAGTTTCTGTAATGGCAAGATTCTAAGAACTTCCTTTGTTAAGAACTTCCTCTGTTAGATAATACTTGTTTGTGTATGTAAGCATTGACTCCTTTGACAACCAATGATACTCTTGCCCATGCTTGCCGGATGGATAAGATCGAGATAGAGACAACATGATTAGTCTTAAAAATACACTCTCTTGCGTATAATTTGTTCTAATAATTTTAATTACTCAAGAACGTCTAATCAATTACACTTCTAGCACTATTAAAAAAACACTTCTAGCAGCCCACACCGGTCATAAGCGGCAACGCCGCCAAGAAATTCTAGTAGTTGAGGATGAAAAGGTAACACTGTTCCGTTCTCCACAAGAATCAACAATATTATGCTATGTCTGTAATCACGACAGATTTACTGCACACATAAAGCTAGTCAAACCTCAAAACAACGCAGAAGTAAGTAAACATGGAAGCGAGGGTGGTGCAAGTCAGCATCCCTCTACGAGGTGACCACGGTTTGCAATGAGGCAACAATGAAGAGTGGATGGGCTAAAAACCTGAAACTGAGACAACAACAGCAACACCACACAAACAAGACCATAGAAAAGAAGGAGGAACACCACACGAACAAGTGGGCCAAAATTGAGACAATAACAATGACGGCTTACCAATTGGGCCATCTAATCAGGATTCTTGTGCATTGGGTTCCTGGAGTGGCAAGCGATTGTATGAGTGCTGTTAAGGCCATTCAGGGAGGAGGTTTAGGATTGTATGGCTCGCTTGGTGCAGGAGATTAACACCAGGACAAGAATTTCACAAGAGTCGACTTCGTTCAAAGGTAGAGGAGCAAATTTGATGCTCATTGTTTTAAAGCCATGTTACGAGATCCATAGGTAGATATGTTTGGTTCACCTGGCTCATTTGAAATTTATAGCTCTTACAATATGAATTGAATGTTTTTTGTTTTGTTCAAAAAAAAAAAAAAACAAAATCATGGGGATTTCATTTGAGGTAAATTTATTACTGTCTTGTGCTTCTGGCTTCTCTGCGTCATCCATTACCGATCTCCATAAACAATACAAAACAGTTTTCTACCAGTTTCACCTGGCTCATTTGAAATACTAGAGCGATATGCATAAAGATTGATATGCATGAGTATTTGTAAATTCGACCAGAAGAATGTGTGTGAAGATAAACGAACAGAAGGGAACGCGAGACGGGTTTGACGCGAACCTGACAAGACAGGTTTGACGCGCTCGCTCCGGCACGCGTTGCCTCGGTCTCGCCGCCGCGCGTACGTGGCGGCGGAGCGGCCACGTGACCGACTCCCGAGCACTTGCCGTCGTCGCTGCCCGAGCGAGCCGGCCGTGTCGTGCCGTGCCGACCTGCCGCCTCGCGCCGCAGCTACGTACTCATAGGGATAAGATATTTTCTCGCTTGCAGCCAGCAGCCAGGCATATGACATGATCACGAGTGGCCATTGCAAATTTGCAAGGACATGACGTGACTCACTCTTGCTGTGGCTCGAGGCTCTCTAGAGGTTCTTTGGTACCTCCGCCGACGGCGTGCTAGCCGGCCTGTCGTCACGGCTGCGAAAGTGACTAGTACTTGATTGAGTTGCCGTTCGTATGATGTAAATGTACGTATATCCACCCTACACGTGACAAGGAAATACGATTGCACAGCTCATTTGTACACGCTAGCTACAAATTTTGATTTGGTCAACAATTACTTAAACTAACCACATGCTCACATAATAACATAAAAGTTGAGTAAATATATTTACGTTTCACGTAGCTTTTATTAAAAAAATGGTTTTGAAGCAATTATCGCTGATACCAAGTTATTTACTACTCATGCATTTTTCCTTTTTTATGTTGTTTTCTCTCGTAAGTATATAATATAATGACACGTACTCGTGTCTCCATCGTCATCACGTCCGTCTGATGCAGGCGGTTGAGACACGACACTCCAATTTTCCGGATCGTGACGTGGCCCTTGTGCTTGTGCGTCGTGCATGCACGTAAGTACTCCACACTTCACGTTTCGGTGACGTGAGGTTAATATGGACGCTTTCGTGTGCGTGTCCAGTCCTGTTTGGTCGTCCACGCAGCTTCAGTGATTCTCAAAGGAAACCCAGACGATCGAGGCTGTATTAATGATTTGTTGCATTTTTGCTTTTGGAAAAAAAAAAAATGAAGCTAGCAGACGTGAAACCCGTCGTTTCTAGAAAGGCAGGGCCTACTGAATACGTATGCCGGTACGAAATTATTAGCCGATTGGTCGACGAAATCACGGTGTCAGAAAGCAAATTAAGGAGAAGGTTTTGCAAAGAAGCTAGCTAGCTTAAGTAAGCAAGTAGAATTTCCAAATTAATCAAAAAAATTTTGCATAAGACACGCAGCAGTTTTCAAGGGAACCAAATCCTTCCAAGTTCATACGTAAATTCCACAGTATGCAATGACTACATCATGTTTGTTTGGTTTTGCTATAATACTATTAATTAAGGATAAATGCCCGGCTAAGTAGTCACAGTCTTATCCGCCGCCGGACGAGAGAAACAGGCCAACAGATACAACGCACGCAACGTGCATCGCCGCACGTATGCATGATATGTTGCCATGCACACAGCGTCAGCGATGATCTCGTAATAAATTATTTCTTCTGGTCTCCATTTCCATAGTACGTACTCTCCTTCCAGATGAGAACGAATGAGATGGATGGTCCACAGCTAGCTCAAATCTGACTTCAGAAACACGTATACTGTACAACTACATACTCCCTCCATATTTCTTTCTTTTTCATTTTTTTAAAATATCACTTTCTGAATAGAAAAACTATAACGAACACAAACTTATTATCTAAATAAGTAAATATGTATAAAAATATCAGATACTAAATCACTGATAATATTCTGTATAGAAATTACAGATCTAGTATAACTTAAATCTGACTAACTCATAAAAGTAATACAGTATAATTAGCTCTCTCTCTCTCTCTCTCTATTAAAAGAACTGTATATAGGAGTATCTCGTTTAGACGTACTATGCATATACTCTTTTTAAAACGGATGAAATACACAAGAAGCGACCGACGGCGAAAGAGAAGAGAGCGCACGGTCAGCAGTGGAGAAGTTGGAAATGTCCAGCCAGCAAATCGCGGGCGGCCGGCTGGCGACCAACGAGGAAGACGTGGGCGCCGCTCTCTGATCTGCCGACGCCATCATTTGCGAGGCAAAAGTCTAGTGGCCCCGACGCTGATATCACCACCAGGTCATCTTTGCCTCGACCAAATTTTAAATTCCCAGGTGTGAAGTGTGATTCGTCCTTTTCTTCCAGAAGCTCAATGCATGGTCCAATTATCCCATTGGAATATTCTACTGTTGTTACTACTCGGTGGGCGTGTTTGGATCCTCTAACTTAACTCTAACTCTAACCCTCAAGTAACTCTAACCCATGGACAAGTTTGGATGACAGGGGTTAGAATAGGGTTAAAAGCACTTTTTCAATCACTTTTCCAAGTTAGTGTCTTTAGTTTGGTGGGCTTACCAAAAAGTAACCCAAATATCACCCCCTTTGAGGGGTTACTTTTTGGTGGGTTAGAGCCAAAATAACCCAATCTAACCCATGTGTTTGGATGTTTTTGGGTTATTTGGGGACGTAAATAACTCAATCTAACTCTAACCCCCGACATCCAAACAGGGCGATTAATCCGTCAAATGGCTTTCCCTTTTTTTTTTTTTTTCTTTTCTCTAGCTTGTGTCTTCTTTCTTTTTTTTTTCTTCTTCGCGAATGACCATAATTTAGAGGGACTTTCTATTATTTCCATCTCGAAGCATACAAACCATGTTCTATTTTATTAGGACAAGGCTTCATATAAATTAAAAAAAAACAAATTATCTCAAGATGAGGGAGTACAAAAGTTTAATTAACTCATAGCTTAATTCAGTTTCAAGGAAGGACGCTTGAGAAGATGGGTGACATTGATCATGTCCATTAGATAAACAAACTCTTTAGTTAATAAACCTTTTTTATATAACTCACTGAGGCCTAAATATTGATACATAATTCAAAATTCAAGGATTATCAAATAACAGATATGTTGCGATGTCTTGCAGCGGAGTCCCAGCACTATTTGTATATTTGGGCTTATCCACATGAGTCACAGCACTGCTGATACAACTCCTCTACCTCACCATTCCAAAGCTTCCACGACTCCCATGTTGCCACTTTTGCCGGCGGCCGCCGTCACGGTGGCCCCACGTCGTGGCCGCAGTATCGTCACCAACCACGTCGTCACCTCCCACGCGCTGCGCGTTTGGCCTCACCCACGTGCTGTCGTCACGGACCAGAGGACCCCGGGGGCATCACGGGCCCACCGAACCACCTCTACCGCGGCTGACGCCCCGCCACGCCACCCACGTCCCGCGCGCCGCGGTTGGCGCGAACCCCGCGGTCGCCGTCGTCCTCTTCCCCACCACCGGATGACGCCATCCGCGCCCCCCGCTGACCTCACCACCCTTTATATATCAGGCTGCCCAGCGCCCCGTCCATCACAACGACGACGCCCACAAGTCGCAGCTACTCTAGCTCCCAGCCGATCGAACCGAGAAAAGAAGGTCGCCGGGTGTGCAGCTCGCAGGCGATAGGAAGGAGAAGAATAATGTACCAGGCCATCCCGTACAGCGCCGGCCAGCCGTGGCCACGGCCCGCGCCGGCGATGGGCGCGGACGTGGCGGCGGAGGTGGCTTCTGCGCAACAGCAGCCGGCGCAGGCGGCGAGGGAGGAGGCGGTGCGGCGTGCGGTGGCGGAGTGCCCCGTGCTCGTGGTGGGGAGGCGCGGGTGCTGCCTCAGCCACGTGGTGAAGCGGCTGCTGCAGGGGCTCGGGGTCAACCCCGCCGTGCACGAGGTCGCCGACGCCGAGGCGGAGCTCGCCGGGGTCGTCGACGGCGGCGACGTCGCGCTGCCGGCGGTGTTCGTCGGGGCAGGCTCCTCGGGGCCTCGACAGGCTCATGGCCGTGCACATCTCCGGCGACCTCGTGCCCATACTCAAGGACGCCGGCGCGCTGTGGCTCTGAACTCATCAGAAGCGATCACGCCGCCGTTCGTTCTGGCCTCTTCATCATCAGCTCTCTTTCTTCTTCTTTTTTGGGTTTCCATGTCCTTGGGTGAAATTAAACGATGATGGTGTTGTTAACTTATTTTTATTTAGATAGGCATGCTTTTAATTCTTTTGTAGAAAAAAAGAATATAATATTTACTACTAGGAGAAATGGAGTGCGTATATGTCAAGCGATAGCATATTTATTTATGCTATTTTTGTATTTCCCATCATGTGAATATGAAAGAGTGCTGAAATTACCTGAACTTCTGTGCTGACGTGTCATATATGCACAGTAGTCAGTACTGTTCATGAACGGTACAGGTCGTTGGCAGCCGGGATGGATGGAGTTTTTTTTCCCCCACCATACAACTATTTTTAAACAAGAAATTGCACAATTTGTTCGGCAAGGACGTGCAGTACGCGACAGCTTAACATGACTACAGATGAATTTCATCTGAATTTCCTAATCCAGACACCATTTGCCGACACAGCACCTGGGACCATATACTGTTCTCAAGATCGGTGTCGTCGTCGCATGTTCCAAAATGTACGTCAAGTCTAAACACTAGCCACACGTACATATCCGTGCCTCCAAAAAATTTTTTGAAAAAATAAATTTATTTTAATAGTATCATTTTTAATGAAGATCTTAAATTTAATTAATTTATTTTATATCAATAAATTTATACATCAAACAAATGACATTAACTCCGACTAGGTAAACACTAAATATATAAAAAAAAATTTTTCATAAAAAAAATCTAAAACCATAAATATTTAATATTATTTAATTAAAATTTATACTAAACAAATGCCATTTTAGGTGAGAAAAAACATAAAAATAATTAAAGCCATAAATATGAATTTTTCAATTGAATAAACATGAGCCATTTTAGTGGAAGGTGTTGAGCGGGTTTTTTTGGGGGTGTGGGGAGGGGGACGACAGAGGTATTAATGAGTTGGCATGCAGCCCAAAATTTGGGTAACCGGCGGTGGACAAGTAATCTATGACATGTGTTAGCACGTCACACACCATGGGGTCTATTGCTGATTAAAATCAAATGCCTAGATCGTTGTCTCGTTAGAAGTCCCTAGGGTAATAATGGTTTCTAAAGCCGATTAATTGGTTGATGCTGATTTGTTGTTGGAAGAAAAACAATGTGCCATCGCCGATAAGCTTGGCTTCAAAACGAGCAATTTGGTTCCTTTGCCTCTTAAAAACCCGTTCTTAGTTTCTTGGCCCTATTTTAATCAAACTTTGGTATTTGGTTATGAGACTAATTTTCATTTGGGAATTTGGCCAACAAACTAAGGACAATTCTTTTTAGATCCAACGAACCAATTTGCTCTTCCAAAACTAACAGGACAAAAAGCACCAACGACCCCTACGATGTAATCATGCATGACTACAGAAAAAAGGCTAATGTACTAGTATGTGAGTTTACCGGGTATCCCCTTGCATCTCTACACGGCACGACAGAGCAGGAATAATCGGTGGTGGTACCCGGAATTGGAAGCGCGCGCATGCATGCTTCTCTGATCTCTCTGCAGGCGGCAAATAGCGGATGAGTAGTCACGGGACAAAACTTGCACGAAATGAACACCTGGCGTGTGTTCCAAAGGTGCATGCACGTACAGGAGTACGTACCAGACAGATCGTGCGTCACACCGTCCTGAATGCTACGCGCCAACTACTACTATATATACCTCCTGCAGTGTCCCTTTACTCGATCGATCCAAAAGAAATGGTACACACACGCTGACACGCTTTCGTTTTTCCGTTGCTGGCCTGCTGAATTATAAGCCAAAGTAAGTAGTGAAAAGGAACTGAAGTACTGAAGGATGAGCGCTGTAGCTACAGAAAAACAGAGTTGAGAAATGTACTCGTCGGGACACGACACGATTGCAGAAATAAAATGCAAGCCTTCTGATACGGACTTCCATTTAAGACATTCTTAAGAAACTTTTGTTAATAAAGCATGATACAACAAAAGAAGTGATATATTTTATATAAATTTTTAAACAAGATAACTAGTCAAACTTTAAGTTGAAACAGTCAAATAAATTATAATTTAAAACGGATTTAGTAGTAGTAAAAGGAAAGGGAGTTAAGATGTCAGGCTCCGCGCATGAGGTCAGCACGAACACATCCCACATCGGCAGCCCAACAACCAGAGAAGCACGTGGCCATGAAAAAACTAAGAAAACGACTCGAGGCGAATTTCACACACAAACCAATCGGAGCATCAACGAAGCACCAGTTGAGTCCAGAGTCCAGATTCTAGAAGCTGAAATGACATGAAATAGGCTCATCACGCGCTTCTCCTGCAGCCAGTAGAGGCGCGCACGTACATGGCGTGGCTCTGTTGAATCAAAGTCTAACCGAATTTATAGTTAATAGTATTATCTATTATGATTTATGTCTTCAAATAATTTATTGTAAAAATATATTCTACAAGTAATCCAACAATTCTTTTTCTGAATCACTATGGTATCTTTTATATAAATTCATTTAAAGTTTAAAGTATTCAACCTAATTTTTTGGTGGTACTATAATAAAAACTAACAAGTAAGAACATGATATTATAAAGAAAAGGAAAAACAAAACTAAGATAAGTGGAGTACAGAATTGTGAATGAGCGCTAGTCCAACCAAACTTGCTGGCTGGGCTAAAAAGACGCACGCCCATGGCCGGCCGGCCATGTAAATATATAATCCGGTGACGTTGACGACGGCCGCGGCGTGTATATGGCGTGGCGCGTGCGTGGCGCGACACGGCCATGGTCCGACGTGGGACGGAGATCTCTCGGATCCGCCGTGACGTCAACAGCTTTGACAATTTGGCCGGGAGTGCGTGACCAACGGACTAACCACAAACCACCGCCGCCGCCTGAGGTTTGGACGTGTTTCCAACAACGCGTCATGATAGTGGAGGAGGACCTTAATTTGGTGCGAGGGCGATTACGACTGGGTCTTTGACGGACGTAACCCAGTGTTATAAGTTGTCAGCAACTGTTGGCCACAGCCAGAAAAAAATCTTGCAGCATTCGTTACGTCGTCGATCTCTTGTTTGTTTCTAGAGACGCAGAGGTACGTAATTCTTCCAAGTGCAGCTGCAGGCGCAACCGCACAAGAGTGAAAACGCCGACAATGCAAAAATACAGGTTGTAACTCTACGTGTAGTTTGAAGAATTATTTTTTCCCATGCGGATGCATATGATGCTGCTGGCCCATGAAAGTAACTAGTTCTAGGCTTTAGCCCACGTAACCCCTGGGATGATGCAAGAGCCAACCACATATCGTTCTCCGACCTTTCAATAACAATATAAATACGGGATTTTTTTTTTTTCGACATCGACAGGGCATCATCAGATCAATACATGCGCTCACGTGTCCGGAACCTGCGTACCAGTGGAAAACAATGAGCTACCAAATCAAACACCCCGCCCGGCAGCACACCGGAAACGATAAAAGCCATTAAACCAGCCTAGCTAATCGAATCTTTCTAGCAGTAGCAATAATTGCATTTTTTTTTTCTCTTTCGAAAACAAATGCACATAGTACTATGAAATGAAACCTTCAATCTCTTTTTTCTTTTCATGATGATCAGTTGCGCAGTGACAACCGGGCGAAGGACAATAGATCATCACGGTTCAGGTGTCGTACATTCCTTTTCCACAAAGATTTAGTAGTTTTTTTTCCTCTCCTTTTTCCAGATGCTCATGGCCCACAAAGATTAAGCATGAGTGACGCGTCCGAAGCAGTGGTGTTGAACAAAACCAGTGGCTACTATACCTATGAAGAACGAAGCAGCAGCACACAGGTTTCTGAGTTAGAGAGCAGAGCTAATAGTACTTCACATGCGTCGTCTTGTTTGTTTCTGCTTACCGCAGACTTGATTATGAGCATGGTACTGCATTTCCTTTTCCTTGGGATTTTCGATCTTGTTAGTTGTTAAAATGACATTCTCGCACTAATTTTCGTTGAAAATCCAATTATGAAGGGAGAATCAACTGGCCCTTAAAGTTGTCTGAATCATAAAAACAGATGCAACCAAGAAGCAAGAAAATTCACTTTTCATAAAGAGTTATTTATATATAGGAACTGTCAGCAATCAAGACTGTTGCTATTGCAAAGACATGTGCCCGGATCGAGAGTGCGTCGATATCGAGACTTGGAGAGCTTGCCAAAAGAACTCCAGCACCGTCAACGACGGCAACCACGGTGCCCAGCACCAGCACCAAGGTTTCACCACCAGTCCGATCTGATCGCTGTAGCCAGCTCCGACGCGCGCCTCCACCCACTACTGCCAATTTCCCTCCGCCGTGCCAGCCGTCTTGGACCAGGGACGTGTTGGCAGCTGGGTTTTTTACCGACCGGTCGGCTCAAACCGCCCGCCCTCGGTTTCGTAAACCGGTCGGTTACCGGTAAACCGGACGGTTACCGGATGGTTTGAAATTTGAATTCAACCGAATTCAAACGCGGCGCCGGCGGCGAACGGTAAAAACCGTAAACCGGGCGGTTTTGGAATTTATACCGCCCGGTTTGAGCGGTTTACCGAAAGCGGTTTGAGCAGTTTGAACGGTTTTTCAAAATTCAAAATGTAATTTTTTTTATAAAATGCTAAAAAAATCCTAAAAAATACTTCATGATTTGTAGAATCCAATGATGTCAAAATTACTTAAATTTGAGTGTGTTTAGTATGTTTTTCGACCTTCATGATTTAATGGGCCGGCTGTGTATTTTTCTTTTTTCTTTTTTCAAACTTAGATTTGAAATTTTTTATACCAAACCAACTCCAATTTGACAAATTTTTATACCATTGGCTTCTATAAATCATGAACTATTTTATAGAATATTTTCCACATTTTTTTCAAATTTTCAAATTTGAATTTGACTGTTTTTTACCGCCTGCCGCGGTAACCGGACCGGGCGGTAAGTCCGGTTACCATGGTAAGCCGCGGTTTACCGGTCGGTAAAAAACACGCGGCTATGAGCAGAGAGAGAGCAAGCGGACGCCGCCGCTACGCGCCCAAGTCGTTAACCCAGCCGGCCCAAACACGCGGGTCTTGGGCCTGCTAGCTCGTGGATTGCTTGGCCCACTCGAAAGCCTCGGCTCCGCACGCGGTGGATGCATCGGCTCCATCTCCGCATCGCTGATGCCTCGGCTCGACATCTCGATTTCACGTCGCGGCCCAAATCTCCTCCGCGAGGACGGGCGAGGAGATGCCGGAGAGGGAGCCGCCGCCGACGTTCCTCCATGAGGACGGGCAAGGCGCCGAGTCCGGGTCCGTGCAGGCGCGGTTCGAGGCCATGATCCGGTGGGTGCAGGGTCTACGCTGCGCACAAGGGAGGCCGACGGCGTGTTCGTCGAGGACGTCTGGTCGCGCCCCCAGTGGCGGCGGGGGCATCAGCCGCGTCCAGAGGTTTGTGCCATCCTCGACGCGACTTGGGCCTCTGCGTCAGCGCCCTCGCCGTCCGCCGCGCAGACCCCATCGATTTGGATTGCTGATTCATGTACTCAACTGTATCCATCCTGATGGCTGCTAAAATGGCTTGCAGTTTGGATAGTTTGAGCGATATGTATTTGCAAGAAACAGGATGTACAGCAGCGTGACCCATCCCACAAATGATTCAGGAACTATGGGATTCCTTGAAGAATTCAAAGTGTGCATGAATGTAGATGTTTCAGAATGACAGAGATGTTGTCAAGGAGATCTTGGAGATATATAGCAGAGGCTCAGGGCAGATGGTAAACAGAGACAAGTCAGCAGTTTTCTTCAGTGCAAACTGTGATGATACATGCAAACATGAGGTGAGATCAGTCCTCAATATTAACACAGAAGCACTAGCAGAGAAGTATTTGGGCCTTCCCACAGCCTGTGGGCAGGCGGTGAAGAACACATTTGAGTTCATGCCGACCAGGATCAGGAACTTAATTGGGACATGGAGTGGCCGTGAAGCGAGTTGTGCAGGGAGGGAGGTGCTCTTAAAATCTGTAGCCCAAGCTGTACCAACCTACCCAATGAGCTGCTTCTTGATCCCAAAGGATACATGTCGCAAAATGAAATCTGTTATATCAAATTATTGGTGGGGCAGCTCAGCGGATAGCAATCGTATTCATTGCCAACGTTGGGAGCTCCTAACAAAGCCGAAGGTTTCGGTGGCATTGGGTTTCCGAGATTTGAATCTTTTTAATCTGGCCATGCTGGGTAATCCAAAATCCTGATTCACTGTGTGCTCGCGTGCTGAAGGGTAGATACTACCATGATTCTAATTTTCTCAATGCTACCAGGAAGAAACACTCCAGCCATACATGGCGAGCTATCTTGGAGGGCAGGAAAGTACTGTCCATGGGAATGATACGTCGCATCGGCGATGGAACTTCTACTAATGTGTGGCATGATCGGTGGCTTCCTAACCATTTTAAAGGGAAACCGATCACTACACCTGGATCGATGCAAGTTGAGACGGTGTCGGATCTCCTAACACCAAGTGGAGTCTGGAATTCGGCTGGTCAAGCAACTCTTCTTTGATGTTGATGCCCGTGGCATACTAAGTCTCCCAGTTAGAGGCTTCGGAGATGATGGTTGGGCATGGGAATTTGAAAGACATGTTATGTATTCTGTGAAATCAGCATATCGGTGTCTATTTGATAATCAGCGGCAACAGATGGAAGCGGGTGAAGCATCTACCTCTGGTGATACCTCCTGGATGAGGCTCTGGAAACTATGTGTGCCACCCAAAGTCCGTGTGTTTTTTGGTGGAGAGTGGTGAACAACTTTCTCCCGGCCAAAGAGATACTGAACCAAAGACATATCGAACCTGTTGCTAATTGTGATGTCTGCGGTGCAGAGAAGGAGTCTATCAAGCATGTCCTGCTCGAGTGCACGGTAGCTAAACTCTTCTGGAATCAGACTAAGGTAATATCTGGCATCAAAATACCACGGCTGCACCCTCTTACATTGGCAACGTTGGGAGGCGCCCAGAGATGCTGCGGTAATCTTATGTGGCATGTGGTCTCTTTGGATGGCACGAAACGGGAGGCGCCATGACAAGAAATCGCTACCGATCAGACTTACACAGTTCAGTGGGCTGTAGACACAGCTTTTGATCTTTGGCAGCTCGTTCATTCAGAGAAAGGAAAGGCCTCATCAAATGCCACGAAACGATGGGAAGCACCTGCTGAAGGTTGGACCAAATGCAATGTAGACGCGGCCTTTTCTGATGGTGATCGCTCAGCTTCATCTGGTGTGATCCTTCGGGACTCAGGTGGACAAACTTGTGGAGGCATAGCCAAGTGGTACGAACATTGCCTGAATGCGCTTGCGGCTGAAGCCCAATCATGTTATGGTTTGCAATTTGCGCTCAACAAAGGCATTTCAGAGAGTTCACTTGGAATCGGACTGTCAGGTACTTGTCCAACTATGGACGAACCGATCAGTCCAAAAGTCGGAAATATCACCACTGCTTGAACAGATAGAAAATCTAAGCCGGAGTTTCGATGGTTTTACTTTTAATTTTGTTAGCAGATCTTGTAATGCTTTAGCTCATGCTTGTGCTCGGATGGTATCCAAAGATTCTCAGGTGGTGGAGTGGCCTATAACCCCACCTGGACTTATGGATATCATTCATCGTGATTGTAATCCTGTTCAAAATTAATGAAACTCTGGTTTCCCCCTCAAAAAAAAAAAAAAAAAAAAAGACTGTTGAGTTCATTGCAAGACTGCAAGTGCAGGAAGTGGAATGGCCGGGGTCAGTCACGACCTGGGTAAATAAAACTAAGATGCCTCATGCCTTGAAGATTCTGGTGGTGGTGATCTGAACTGGGGAGCGTTTGTGCTTACTGGTAGTAGCAATTTTTTTTCTTTTTTTTTAGTTTTTAGTCTCTACTGAATCTGTTGGCTGGAATTGTAACCAGCATGTAAACCTATTTGTACCTGTTCTTCTCACTTCTACTTAATGCAAAGGCATAGCGAAGTGTGTTTTTTATATGAAATGTATTTGGGTGTTTTGATATCAGATTGGATGTCCTTTTTCAAAAAAAAAAAAAAAAAAAAAAAAAAACAGATTCGATGTCTGAACAATCTCATTGTTTATTTCTGAATGCATTGTTCTGAACAACAAAAGAGCAAAGTTTGTGAGGCTCCTATTTGGAGCAAAGTCTATGTTGTTTGCTTTCTGACATACATACAGTATGCATATTGTTCTGTACACCTGAAGAACCTTTGATCAAAGTGAAGGGGCTGGGTCCATATAAGGATGTGGTATGTGTTTGATACAATAGACAGTGGGGACAATGAAGAGCAGAACAATATGAATAGGTGGTCCTCTGCTATTCAAAGGATTGTGAAAACACAACCAACGCCAATAAGCAGACAAGACCAACGTAGCACAGCACAAACAAACACATGAATTACTCAATAGTCAGGTAGATATTAGCAGTACATAAAACTCCATAATAATAATAATAATAAAATTCATAATAAGTTCACAAAGCGATGACTGATTTGTCTTAGTGAGAACTATGAATATAATTAGAACCATGATAACCGGTGCAGTACTTTTTAAAGAAGTGATAACTAATGAAGTTAGGTGACAAGCCATTGAATAAATGGTCAACGGTGATGACTGATGACCCACAAGTTAACATCTCTCCATGACCTCATGCATCCGAAGAAATGTACGTACACAAGCATGCCATCACCATCAGCATCCATCTCCATCAATCCCTTATTGGTTTTAGCGCAACCTCCTCATGCGGCTCTTCGGCCACTGCAGATTGACAGACAAGAATGCATCAGCCGAGTGAGCAAAGCATTAGAGAATAATAGTGAGTACTTTTGTATGTATGAGCAGCGCAGTAACGAAATCAGCTTACACAAACTAATTGATGCATGTCGATGAGAGGATCACTGATGATCCAGCTCCATGGGCGCTTGAAGAGGAGATGTTGAAGGGACGGAGGTAGCTGTAAGCGCCTCGGGCGTCAACCGTGCGGGGTCAATGCCCGGGTACACCGTGAGCGCGAGGTCTCGCATGTCCCTCAATCCCTGGGCGTACCTCAGTCTTATCAACTCACCAATCAAGGGGCCGCTCATGTGCTCAGCATTGATGACCTTGACCTGCCACTCTTGCCTGATGGTGTTCATCTCGGCCGCGTGCGCATCTTCCAGTTGCCGGACCTGTGCCGCGCGCTGACCTTCCACAGCTTCGATCTCCTCTCTGAACTGACGATCCATTGCCATTTGCTTATCTTTCTCTGCCTGGAGATCCTCCATCAGATTGTGGACCTTGAGCTTGTGCTCGGATTCCGCCGCCTCGCGCTCCTTGGTGAACTGCTCAACCTTGGTTGTCAGTTGAGCATGCGACGCCTGGAGAACCTTCAACTGCAGCTTCAACTCCTCCCTCATCTCCGCAGCAACCCTGAGCGTCTTGGCATGCTCGGCTTTCGCCGTCTCAAGGTCCTCCGCGAACCGGTGGGCATCAGCTATGTTCTTGTCTTTCTCCATCTCGAGTTTCGCCGTGAGATGGGTGACCTTGTTCTGGAGTTGGGAGACTTCGTTGGCGCGCTCGGCTTTCTCCACTCGCAGCTGGTGTTTGGTATTGACAAGCTCTGCCTCGCTATCCTGTATCATCTTGCACACTATCTGTGACATAGAGACCTGACCACCATCCTTGTCGCTAGACGATCCCACAACCACAGGAATAGGAGGACAACCTGGTGGCGATGGCAACATGGGTACGGCCAGCTGACATGGAGGGGTTCCTCCAGTGATGATACTGGGAGCGGGAGCCAGACACATCCTCTTAGTTGGATGTGGGTGTGTGCCTGTACTCGCAGTTGCAACATCATCGCCCTGGCTACCTTCTGCTTTCACCTGCGTCATCGGCGTCGGCAGCGGATGGAGAATGGGGAAGTTGTTCAGGTACCGGGATTGGTCGAGGAGATCCAGAAGCTCTATGTCCCTCTTGCCTTTCTCCGCTTCCAGCTTGTTGATGGCCGTCTTCGCGACCTCTGTAAGCTGCAGCTTGGCGTAGGCTTCCGTTGTGGGCATTCCCCACTCCCGCTGGCATCCCCAAGGCTTGTTGGACTCAAGAAAGAAAAACTTATTCTTCCACCCATCATTGACGGAAGCCTGCCGTTGATCTTGAACAGGCGGTCAGCATGCTTGTTGGAGATGGGATCAAAGCGGTAAAACCCTTGGCCTCCATTGGCATGTAGCTTGAAGTAGCGCTGGAACACGGCCAACATCGGCCGGACGCCGATGCCCTTGCACAGCAGGACGAAGCCAGCCAAGTAACGCCATGCGTTTGGGCTTAGCTGGCCAGGCGCCAGGCTAAAGTGTGTGAGCACCTTGTCGTAGAACTTGTGGAGGGGAAACCGCACGCCGGCTTCGAGCATGTCCTTGAAGACGCAGAGGGCGTTGGAGGGCTTCGGCGGCGTCTTGCAGGGCCCCTGCCCAGCCTGGGCGCACAGCGGCTTGTAGTCCACCTCGCTGATGCCGTAGCTGCGGCACATCAGCAGCAGAGTCGTCTCGCAGGTGTACTCGGACTTGATCTCCTCCACCTCCTTCGCCCAGCAAGCTGAAGAGTCCGAGCCAGCTCCGTCGTCGGAGAAGGCGGAGTCATGCTTCTCCACCTTCACCTCAATGGCGTCGTCGGAGGAGGTGGAGTCATGCTCCGATGACACGACATCCATGGCAGGCTGCTTAGAGATGGGTGAGCGGTGAGGGCAAGTGTGGAGAGTGGTGAGTGGCGACTGGTTAGTTGTGAGTATCCATGGCTGGTTGCTTGGAAATGATGGTGAGTGCGAGTGTGGTGGAGAGTGGTGAGTGGCGACTGGTTAGCGGTGAGTGACGAGGTGGAAGTACAGTGGTGGTGCGGCCATTTATACTCAAGGTAGTTCTAGACATAACATTTAAACCGATGGGAAAGTAACTTTGGATGGCAATGAAGGGATTGTTATTATAAATTAGATTGGCAACGAGAGGAAATTCTCTCAATAAATAGTTCTGGGCTACTTATTTGCATAACTAAATGGTGCATAGTAACCCCTCCCTAAAAAAGCAATGATAATTTCTTTAGACGTCAAACAATTTTAAATTTAACCATAATAAGTTATAAAAAGTATGAAAGTATTTCTATCATATTATAATTATGAATTATAATAACCTAATTTGGATAAAAATATTGATATTTTAAATACAAATCTAGTTCCTTATACTATATATGCTTCCTCCAATTTAATTGTATTTTTTAATTAGGTATATTATAGCATAGTACAGTAGATCAAGTCATCGAGAGAATAAAGTCGCCGCGCCAGCCGCCAGCAGTCACTGCCCCTGCTGCATGCATGCCTGAGCTACTGCCGCTGCTGAGTGCAGAGTGCTACTGCTGGCTGCTATCGGAGTGGAACAGCCAATTGACCGGCAATCTAGCCTGCTTTTTATCGTTCTCGTTGGACTGCCATGCCATGGAGTCCCTTTCCCATGCCTACCCGATTCTCTGTTGCCAATAGAGTGTTTGTCAATTCTGCATGGGACCTACTCCGTACTCCGTGATGATAAGTTGATAGGTCCACACCGGCCGGCGTGGATGCATTCGCTTTTCGGGCTTGTTTGGTTGCAGCCCCGGCTCATTTGCCCGGAGCAAAATGCTGCCTGTACTTGCCCGTGAATGATATTGATTTTGCCGGCAGCTCAAGATCGGCTGTTTGGTTCTAAGCCTGTTGCCTGAAAAAGTTCAACCGGGCCCATAGCTCATTAATACGAGTAGAGAAGCCCGCAAAAGGCATGAAGCGCCGCGCCGAATTTGGTCGCTGGAAGATAAGCAGTGCCCGGTCCGTGCTACTCTCCAGGACTCCAACCAAATACGATCCGCAAGGTACGTCAATCATTCAAAGCAAAATTCATCCAGGGTTGCATCCAAACAAGCCCCTCTCGTCCAGACCGCCTCGACGCCAAGATGAAGCCGCTCACGAGGGGTTGTGTGCAAGGCACCGTCATCGTTGTTCCCTCTACAAAGGCCCATCACCGCAGCCAACGCTACCACACCACAACAAGAGGATCACCGCTCAGCCACTCTCACGTTATCCACTTGCGAAACGGGGTGAGATTTTGGCGAGATGCAGCGGCTCGGGTTCATCGATCCACCGAGGGAGTCCTCCACGGCGGAAAATTAGGCCTACGATAAATTCATCAACGATCCCAACACCGCCAACAAGGAGGCAATGCGACATCTCTTCACTGGAGAGAGGTCGAGGCGGTCGAGGCGCTGCGTTAACCGACGCGCCTGATCGTTTGTGACGGCTAGGAAGTTCGATTAGCGAGTAATAGTGTCTTAATCTCCTTTTTCTAGAGAGGGTTGAACTGATTGTACAAATCCTTTCTCCCCTAATGTGTCATTTGTGGTGCGTTGTTGTAATCTTCATAGTTTATCCACTTAATACCAATGATACGCAAAGCTTTTGCGTATTCGAGAAAAAAGAAAAAAAACTAGATACAGGACACAACTACGGTATATGTATTGCACACGTATGTATGTACTCCACCATCCTCAAACTAGAGGATTCCCCGCGCGTTGCCCCAGGTATGAAGAAAGAATTTAAATAGGTTAGGCTCTTTTTCCCTTAGTTGTCGGACTCACATCTAAATTTTTGGTACATAGAAAAGTTTTAGAGAAGTGTTAAAAAAAATATTCCAATACCGACTACTTTTTAGTTCCATAGATCTTTCTTACCGAGGCAAAGAGAGCTCATAGGTTGTCGACTCGGTTTCCATCTGAACGTATACTTTCCATTGTGCGTGTTGATTCACGGAGACTCATGATGAATATAGAAAAATTGCATCACGCAACCTATACAGTGTCATTAGGAACGAAATAAAAAAAAAATAGAGAAGGGCCCATATCAGCCCCCAAGTCCCATGCACCCTTAGCTTGCTCGGTGTGCACCTCTCCTGACCGGGGCGTGCTAGGCACCGACCTGGTCGGGCATGGCCGACCAGGGCAGGCCCAGCTAAGAGCCCGCATAAGGGCCTGCGACACCTCCTCCTTTCCTTCTTCCCCGCGACGCCTCCTCTCCCCACGACGCGGCTTTCTTCTTCCTCTTGCCGCGCCCGATGCTCCCGCCGCTACTACGCCCCCGCCGTCCGGCTGAACCTAGGGCGCCCGCGGCGTCCGCCTTCTCCCCCCCCCCTCTCTTCTTCTCCCCCTCCGGCCGAACCTCCGAGCTCGAGCACACCCGCCATGGCGCACCTCGACGCCCTCACAGATACCCAAACCCATCCGGATGGGTCCGCCCCCTGCTTTCGGCGACACCCCCCCCGCCTCGCTCACCGCCGGCCGAACCGCCACCGCTGCCGCGTGTCGACGACCGCCGCTTTCGGCCGGCCAGGCGCATTTTACAACCGACGGCAAGGATGGAGACAATGAGGGACCTCACCGGAACCCTAAAGCTACGCCGACACCCTCGCTTTCTCCACCTCACCGCCGCCTCCGCCCGCCACCGGCCCCGGCGTCCTCCTCCGCTGGCCCGCAGTCGTGGGCTGGCCCACCAAAAAGCGGCGACCCTTAAGTGCCGCCGGTCGACGCCGATGATTGCCCTCCCGACCGCATATCGACGCCACCTCTACCGCATCTCCTGCATCTCTATCTCATCGAAGTTGCCCCAACGCCGGTTGTCACTCCTTCTTCCCTCTACCGGGCGCACGCATGGACTCGCCGGCCGCCACTCCTTCCCCACCGACGAAATCCACCCGCACCTCCCCACCGGCGGCCTAATTTGCCCGGCGTCATCCTCCCGTCCCCCGCCTCCCAACATCCGCGTCGCCTCCATAGCACCGGAGGGGGGGTAGATTTATAGGTGTGTGTTCGAGGAAGCGGTACATGCGTAGGAGGCAAGAGTCTAGGAGCCAGCGGATGACGGTTTCAATTCATGCACCGGATTTGAAACCAAGGAAGTGGAAAGGAACGTCCATGCGGCTGGTGGGATTCGAGACGCTTTGGCTAGATGGGTTCGAGATTAGTGAGTGCGGGACCCGCCGATGACGTGGCTTCATCACTGCTTAGAGAACTCTCTAGTGGTTGCCTACATATGTAGTAGATAAGCACACGATCTGGCATTTTGAGAAATCAAACATTTTTAAATTTAACCAAATGTAAATGTAAAAACATTAGTGGTTATGATGCTAAATAAACATTACTATATTAATTATATCATTTTTGTTCTATGTAAATATGGTTTTTTTTTTGCTTCCATAGACAAAATCTGGTTATTTTTTGCCTTTTGTTATTTCAAATTCTGTATGTTTTTATTTGGTTTGTATTTCAAGATTTCCCATTTACCTTCTATTTATAAATGATCTGGTTATTTATATGTATTTTTATTTGTTGTTTGCATGTTTTATTTGTTTTTCCTTTGATTTCCTTCGGTTTACGCTTCATAGTGATTATCTAGCACTCCGCAGGAACAATCAAAATTAATTTTAAAAATAAAACGTACAAAAATACAATTGTCCATATTATTTCTATAAATGTCAAGTTAAAAGATTTTAAAAGTAAACCAAATAAAACATACAAACAAATAATCAATAGATTTAGATCAAATGATCAAAGTTAAACACATGGAACATATACAATAAAAAGTTAACTAGATTAATCTTATTTTTTCAAAATGTACTCTTGCACGTACTGTATTAAGAGAAAATTGGATTGTCACAATTATATCCTCTAGCATATGAAGGCGAGATGTTGAAGTCGGTTTGAGGCAAACACTTAAAAACGGCGTCGTTTCTAACGGCGCAGCGAGATGGTTGTGCTGGTCAAATCACAGTTGTGCTACTGAGTGTCCTAGGTGTCCCTACTGACTGCGGTGATCAATGGTGCTTGGTGGCGGAAGCCGGATGTGCACCCAGTGGTGGATCTAGCTTTTGAGCACAGGATATGCGTCGTAAAAAATTTCTTATACAATTCGATAAACCATTTATAATTCGATAAAAACAATTCGGTAAAACAATGTCAAATCTTGATATAAATTGTTCTAATGGAATACAAATACTTTAAAATATAGCAATAGAAGACTTCAAAAGTGTAATTTCTATTTTTTATAAATAAAATTGGCGGGGCCACATGATGGTGGGTGGACCATCCAGACCACCATGTGGCTCCGCCCCTGTGTGCACCACTCATCGGTCTGAACCTTCACGACAAGCTGGAGCGACGAGTTGCGGATTCCGTCGAATGTTTTGTGATTGCGTCCCAAGTAACAAGCTGCACGAGCTAGTCAAAAACTTTATAGAAAAGATCCCGGACACACAGTCTAGAATGTAGCGACTAGTCAACGATCGATGAGAAGGGTGTCGGGCACAGCTGCTCTTGCTCTGCGAGCCGAAGAAGGCGGAACCAAAGCTCCATGGTGTACACACGTGAGGTGAAGATGTGATGAGAGGTCTCCAGCTGGCTGTAGGCCGTGACGCATCCGTCGCTTGGGCGAATATGAAAAGGCTAGCCTAAAGAACATTTTCATCTTGGGTGGCGCCGATGTTAGATTACTTTTGTGAAAGCCAAACTAGAAGATTTCAAAGGGAATCAAATAAAGCTTGAAACAAATAAAATAGAGTAAAAATGATCTAACTACTGCTATCGTGAGGCAGCACTGGCTGAGGTTGCTGTAACGCTATGAGGTAGCTGTACCATGCATGCCTAGCTAGTGTGAGTAGCCTGTGGTCTTGGGACAGTGAAAAAAAAAAAGCGACGCACAACATCCACATCTTTGTCCTGGTTCCCATATCCAAATGACCTTCCTAGGCACAATTACGAGGAAAAGCATAAATCTAAAGATACAGAAAAAAATGTACTAAAACATACCATATTATATGTTCACTCGCGTAGATTTACTCATTTGGAGTCTAACATAATTTTATTTTGCATTTTATGATTTTTCTATGATTTTCTATGATTTTTTAAAACTGCTTTAGGGGGCAATTTGACCGGTTTTGAAAAGTTCAGAGGGTGATTTAGACCGTTTGATAGGCGGGGGTTATGTTGTCCATCTCCCATAGGTGGGGTGTGATTTAGTTTTTTTTTTCCATTAAATAGGCTTCAGAATGGGAGAGGGTTAGCTCTAATTTGAAATTTTGAACTACCTTGACTGGTCATGGTATGTAATTCAGAAAAGGTAGAACATCACTGCCCACAACATCCACATCTCTGTCTCTTGGTGCCGCTGCCTTTTTTTTTCGTTTAGGGCCGCTGCAAGCATAGAGGAGAGGTCAAGAGGAGAGACTCACGCGCGGCGCCATACACGGTCGGGGATCAATATGTTGGGTTGGATCCAACCCTCCTTTTTTTGGGATGAAGCCGACCCATACATTGTTTGGTTGCGCCTCTAAATTTGAGGACGAAATCAACTCATCACATGTTAAAGAAATTAGAAATATAGGTTGGATGGCAAGATATCTGATGTTTTTGCATCGAGACCACTAAACTATTTAGAAATCAACTAAACTTATATCAGCAAACCTCTCGTCTCAAACGTTTTTTTGCATCAGGACCCTGCAAAGAGCTTCTAATTAATTTTTGCCCCTTCTACATCTCATCGTGTACAACACAGACGAGCCGCCGCGGGCCTTGGCGGTAGGCGCGAGGACGGGTGGGGCGAACGGCGCGAGGACGGAACCCCGACGGAAAAAATCGGGGTTCGCTCCGTCCGCCCGATTTCAGCAGAGGGAGCCGACCTGCATATGAGGGGAATATTTCTGTCTGGAGCCAACCCAACCCTCTTCATCTCCATCCAAACAGCTACGTGAGCGGGTTCGCTTCGTCCCAACCCGCCTCAACCCCAACCAAACAGGTGATAAGATTCCTAGTCAAATCAAATCTTTTGGCTCATGTATGAAGCATCAAATGTAGGTAAATGAAATAACTAATTACACAGTTTGGATGTAACTTGCGAGATCTTAATCGTTTGAGCCTAGTTAGCTCATTGTAGAACAACATTACCACAAATAAATGAAAAGTGTTACGGTCCCAAATTTCAGCTACAATACCAAATTTCAAATGAACTAAGCACAACCTCAATTTTAAAAAAGAAAACCATCAATGTCTGCGCAAAGGCCCTTCGTAGGTTTCCGAACACGCGGCCACAATGAGCCAATACGATCTTGGAACCGCTTCTGCGATTTTTGGTCGCATAGTTCAATCTTTGAAATTTTCGGTTGTCGGAAGCAGAGCAACGTGCGTTCAACGCGATCCATTTGGGGGATTTATTTCGGTTATTTGGCTCGAAGCGAAACGAACACGGAAACAACCAGGGCCATTGTCGTCTCGTTTGATCGTATCGCCGGAAACAAGATGGAGCAGCATGATCTGTCCCATCTTTTCTCCGTCTTTATTCGTCTACTCCAGACAAAGTGTTAAAAACCAGAAATATTTCTTCGAGAGAAACCAATTAAACTTAATTTTGATTAGTACATTTAAGAGAGAGATGCAAAGTTGTAACCAGAGTTCAGCGTTGGGAAGCAACAGCTTCAACCGTTTTCTGATGCCTCCCTGATCACACCTGGTTAGTTTCAATCTTCCTATTCCTACATGGCTGACCACTTTCTACTAGAGCTAACAAGGCTATATGCCATGGCTGGGCGTGCCTAGTACTCCATGTGCTAGCGACAAATAGAGCAAAAGCATTTCTGGAACAGGAGGTCACGCTTTCATTACAGGTTCTACAGCAAAAGTACTCCCTCCGTCCCTAAATAGAAGTCGTTTTGGGTGCGTGCGGTCAAACTTTCTCAACTTTGACTAGGTTTGTAGAAAATACGTGCAACATTTATATCTCCAGGATAAATTTATTAAAAAACTAGGCGTAAAGATCTTTTCAATGATACTAATTACTTAGCATAAATATTTATATATTTTAATATATAATTACCGGCAGTTTAAAAACGTTGACTTCTCGAAGCGAGAATGACATCTATTTAGGGGCGGAGGGAGTAGTCCTCAGGCTGCAAACCACACAGGGATGAAGGGAAAGGACCGATCTTTCAAGGTGAGCAGAGCTGCAAAGCTGACATTCCTTTGGAGAGAGTGCAGACAAATCACAAATGTGCGCGAAATACACACTGAAAAGCGCTATGCATGGAGGACAAGCGCTACGTCCATCGCGGTAAATATTTCAGCCGAGCTTCCGTCCGGGGCCTCGTTTGAAGCTCCTGGTTCCTACGGATGGGGCCGCGCTGGTGACGCTGAGCAAAAAGCAACCGGATTCCCGCGCTTCAGCCTGGGTGTGCCGTTTAAACCGATGGTTCAGTTCGGTTTATTCAGTTTTCCTAAACTTCGGTTTTCAAGATCTGACAACCGATCGGTTTCCGATCGGTTTACTAAAAAACAAAACCGACGATTTCAGTTTTGGTTCTTGTTCGGTTTTTCGGTTTACGCTAAATAAACCGATGAGCAACATCAGGCATAGAGGATTCAGAAATCAGAACTGAGCAAGTGCAAATTAGAGCGCCGCCACCGCGACGCTCAGCGGCGCTGCCCGCTCCTCACGCCGGAGTCGCACTTTGCCGCCACAGGCCGCTGAAAGGTCCCCTTATGGTTTTGCTAAGCCAAGGTCTCGGCTCCCTCCTATCCCGCGACGACGCGGCATGACGCCAAGCGAGGATTCGCAAATCCCGCCAAACCACGAATCCCGCCGCAACACACGATGGATGGCTCAAGATAAGCGACCGCCGTGTGCTGCCCAAGGTGGAACTATCTCCCTACCATCATAGCCTACGCAAAGGCGTGGCAGGTCTTTGCCGCCGCGCCATCATGACCACGCAGAAGACTTGCCGGCCACGGCGAACCCAGCGTTGCATCCCATCAAGGGCCCATGCAACCAAGCCTCGGGACGGATCCAATTAACGACATTTGGTGTGCACGTGAATGACTCATAATCTTTGAACGGGATAAAAGTTAGTCGCAATGAAGAGAAGGGGTGACATACTTGTCGGGCGCCGTTGCCGGCTAGCGGTTGGCCTGTCAAACATGGATGAGCAAAGAACGGCAGGAAGCGATGAGCCGGCCGACGGTAGGGCTGGTCGTGGAGTGGCATGTTCGGCGGCGGCACATCCAGCGGCGTCGACATCAGGTTCGTCTATGTGGGTTGTGGCACACACGCACGCGCCGCCAATAATTTTACCCGTCTGTGGATCATAGAACGTACCTAGTGCCGAGGACGCGGACCGGTGGTTGATCAGGAGATGGTGGCGACCAGGAGAGGATAGGGAACATGCGCCAAAAATAGGAGAGGGATTTGGATTGTTTCCTATTTGTATGTCGCTCTAGTGAGGATTTGGTTTGTTTCCTATTTTTGCACCGGTGCTTTCCTTCTAAAGAGAGAGATAATTTACGGAGGAAGGAGGGAAATCCCGGTAGACCAATCAAGGAGGGGGAGGGAAGCGGAGCGAAGGAGCGCGGGTTTCACAGGGAGCTGAGCGATGAGGCGATGAGTTTTTTTACCGCACAAAATATAGTCTTACTTTTTCTTTTTTATGTTGTAGAGATGTCCACTTTTACATGTTTCACTCCTACACTGGGAATAAACACTCCATAAAACTATAGAAAGTCCATGCTTATTAATTCCAAATATCTTTGTTGTTATCTCTCAAAAATTAATCGGTGGAAAGAAATTTGGGTTATTATCATGACCCAGAAATAGGGTCCAGAAGGACAGACCCGCCAGGCCCACGAAGCACCGGGCGCCGCCCTCCTTGGGCTCGCCCCCCCCGCCTCCTCCCTTCCGTGGATTCTTCGGCAATTAATTCGGAATAAAGAAGGAAATTATCTAGGATTATCTTTAGACGTTTTGGTGTGCAAGGGGATATCTCATCTATAAGGGAGGCCCTTATTAGGAAATAAATAAATAGGATATGCTTGTAAAAGGTATTCCAATCTATAAGGAAACCTTTAGAGAGATTGCTTGAGATACAAGTCCCACTAGCCGGGCTATAAAAGTAAAGGGTCCTGTAATATTTCAGGGGAAACAAGCAAATAAAAAAATTTTACCCCAATCTTCCGGCCTCCCTCTCCCCCTCGCGCCGCCCCTCCCTTCCCGCCGCCGCCCACGCCGCCCACGCCGTCCCCGGCCGCGCGCCCGCCCTGCCGCCGCCCGCCCGGCAACCCACGCCGCCATCCGTCACCACCTCTCGCCATCAACAACTTCCCCTCTCCAAGCCCCGTTCACGTGTCGGTTCGGCCCAATCTAGCCGGAATCGGACAGCGATATCCGGAGACCACTACGATCCACCCACCACCATGGATAACGAGACGAAGAAGTCGCTGAAGAACTTGGGAGACCGGTTCGCCCCGTCGACAGCCAGGATCGACACGCCGCCCGAACAAGTTGCTATACTCTCAGGAAACGATCCGGCGCGATAAAGCGCCGTCAACAAATTCAGGAGGCTGATCTTGAGATGAAGACGCTGTTGGAGACGACAGCCCGCGACTTCATCAAGAAGCGGACGAACGGCGTAATCCGGGATGATCAAGTCACCGCAACCCGATCCGGAGAAGGCGATGAAGGGCTACCCAGGGCGAAGCGCTGAACCAGCAGGGGCACCGCCGCTAGGGGCACATGTGCCGCCCCCACCCCCTCCGGTGGACACCTTCCCAGGTCTCGCTCCTCGCTTGCACAAGTTGTCTTTCCCAACGTACGATGGCAAGGAGGATCCTCTCCCATGGATCAACCACCGCGAGCAATTCTTCTTCAGGGACAAGGTACGCTAGCAACGTAACAAGTCCGGTATGCTTCCTATCATCTCACGGGGGAGCACAACAATGGTACATGAGGCTATCCCGGGAGAAACCGGTGGCGATTGGGCAAGTTTCGCCCGAGATGTCAACGAGCCGCCGCCCAAATTTGAACGGCGGAATCCGGCCGGGTGAGCTGGCATCGGCCGAGAAGACAAGCACCGTCGATGAGTACACGGAGGTTCTCGGCGCCGCGTAGCACGTGCGAGCCACCTCGACGACAAGCGGCAGGTGAACATCTACACAGCCGGATTAGGCGAACTCGCTCAAGACGGACGTCGAGATGCAGGATCCCAAGGACATGGAGGCCGCCATGTCTCTCTCGTGGCGTACGAGCGACGCCTCGCCATCCTCTACAACACCGGCAAGCCAGGCCAGGCGAGAAGGCGCCGGCGCCCGCACTGTGGCCCCTATCGGCCACCCACCGGCGCCCACTCCGTGGCGGCGACATCCAACGCGTCTCGGCCGTTCAAACGGGCGACGACACGGAGGAGATGACGAACAACGCAAGGCTGGACTCGCTTCAACTATGACGAGCCGTTCGCGGGGTCACAAGTGCAAGCACCTCTTCGACATCACGATCTTCAACGACTACACCGACAACTCGACGAACGCCCCCGGCGGATGTCAAAGAGGAGCCAGCGGACTTGAAGGTCCTCGTGGGGGACCCCGACTCCCGATGCGTGGTGCTCATTCTCTCTACCTCGTCGGTATGATCTCGAGCACGGCGCGTCAACATCATCGTCGACTCGGGAGCCACGCGACAACTACATCAACCCCGCGTGGTGACCACGGCAGGCCTCCGTACTCAGCCAATGCGTGTGCTGATCACCACCGGCACCGGCGCCACCTCGACATGTCGGGCTGCTACCTTCGACGTGCCACTACGCCTCGACGCCCGGCACAGCCGACATCGACGCCTACGCCATGCCACTAGGCAACGACGCGTCGGCGTCATCCTTGGCATGCCTTGGCCGGCGTGCTTGGGACGGGTGACGTGGGACTTCGCGACCCACGAGCTGCGGATACTACCGCGACGGCGCCCGAAACACGCTTCACTTCGGCCCCACCTCCCCAGCGTGGAGGCGCGCAGGGGCCTGGCCTGCTCAGGTCGGGCATCTTCGCCGGCGTCCGGACACTTCCCTCTCGGCTTGGGAATCGTTCGAGGCATGCGACTACCTTGGACCTCTACGACACGTCCACTGGCATCTTCGTCCAGCTCCGACAGGCGACACTGGAGGACCAACACCTACGCCGGATCGCCCTCGACGTCACCATGGGCGACGCCGCACCAGCATGGACGCTCGAGGACGGCCTCCTCCTCTTCGATGGCCGCTTCTACCTCCCAGCTTCCTCTCCACCGCTTCGCACCTGCTTTGGAGGCCTACTTCAAAGCGGAGTTCGCGGGGCGAACCTCCTCGCCTTGGGGAGCCTACACGATGGAACCAATGATACCGCACCGACCGCCATCCTGTTGGGCAGCATGTGGCCGCGGCGCCACCACGTCGGCTGTTGGTATACCTTATAGCATAAAATATAGAGGTTTTTAAAACGAAAATAAGGGCTTAAAATGAATATTAACATACTATAGGGGCTTGACTAACATGATTCCACTAGTTTTGGTGATTTATATAATTTTTAGGGATTAAACAGAAAATGTCCAAGAGTTTGCAAGCCCTACGACATAAAGACGTATCCGTGACGTAACCCAACGTGGAACCCACGCAAGAACATTCTAGAAGACACCCGAGGAGGACACGACGCTAAAAGTCGGGGGCCCACTGGCGGTGTGCGAGGCGGCGCCTAGTAGCAGGCGGCGGCCGCCCCCTGGTCCCACCTGTCAGTGACCATCTTGTTAGGTCGGTTCACAACCGCCATTAAGAAGAGATCTACGCCGTTGCTCAAGGTCGGTTTGATCCAAGGGTTGTCGTGCATCGCCTAGGGCTATATAACAAGACCCCCTGACCCCTGGGTGAAACCCTAATTCATTCCAACTCCAAGTCATCAAGTCAAGATCCCAAGCCCTAGTTCCACCATATTAGAGCATTAGCTATCTAGGCAAGTTTCTAGAAGAAGTCAAGTATTGTCTTGGATTCCTGATCGTCAAGAAGTAGCGGGAGCCGAGCTTCTCGTGGCTTCTCTCTTGTATTTGATCTTGTAAGTATTTTGGTTATTTACAATTGCTAAGACGTTGCTCTATTTAATGATTATATTCTTAGTTATATGTTTCAATGTCTATTATGATTATATATCTAGTATAGCTAGATTATCTTTATATTCAAGCATGGAGTCGTATAGCGCCCCCGTAGATGCGCACTATGTGGGTGGTCAACACTGTGTAAACGTGGTGTTTATACAACGTTTGCCTGCGACATCACCCTATATTCCGGGACGTGTGGTAGATCGTGGATGTGACACTCCCATTGAGTCCTTTGGAGTCCACCCCCCGAATGTAGGGCTAGTTGAACTTTGTTACTATGGTAGGTTGGTTTTGTTCCTAATCTTCCTTAGTAATATTCACCATGTGTAGATATATTGCTTTCCTGCCATGATTGCTAGGTGTACTTGCACTAATCTTAGTATGCATTGACATATAAGTAGGAGTAACATAGGAATATTCTATCTATTCTACCTATACTATCTAATTGCCCTTTTATGACAGATTCTAGTGGCATACGATGATCTTTGACTCGGCACTTATCATTTATCTTTATCTTTATATGACTTACCCCCTCGCTCGAGTAGTTAGATTACATATGGCTATTCTATTTTACAACACTTTGCAAGTGACCTCAATCAATCTACCCATATCCTACCCCTTCCTTGTGGTAATATATAAATACGATACCTGGACTTACTCCCGGTGAAGTGCTACATTGATGTTTCTATCGTGCGCTGCGGATATCATATTCATATTAATTGCAAGAGAATCAAGTGTCATATTAAGAATACCATCGTGCATTTCTTAGCGTTGTTAACTAGGGTGACAGAGACTAGTTTAAGTAGGCAATGCTAGAATGTGTGGTATAACTTTTGTACCTATCTTGGTGAGATTAACTCCACCATAGATAATGTTCTGAGTCACACAATCGTAACTAACACCGTCTAACTTTATTAACTCTCCACTCTAACTTTTATTGGAATGTGAGATTAATTCCACATCTAAGCTAACTTATTAGATAGATACCATTTATACATTTCTGGCGCCGTCCTAAGAGTGGGTCTTAATCCATTCTTTTGTGATTGCGTTAAGAAATGTCAACATCGGCCCGGCCAGGGTCGTCTTCCTCGACGGCATGGATTGCCTCTTCCTCACCATCGACAACCTCCACATCAGCTATGACGCTGAGAGGGGCACACACCAGCTTTCTCCCTCTCTGTTCGACGTCGGCTCCTTCATATACTGATGCGATGTTGAACTTGGCTGCTACCCCACCTACTCGCCGTGACATCACCATCCGGCGCCTCCTTCCACTCTTCGTCCAACGTTCCACCCAATGAGCGTTTCTTGTTCCTGGAGAGCCCACCCCGCGACATGGTGCATCGGCACCTTGAGGTGGGCGTTCCATGGGAGCTCCCTCGCCGCGGCCTGTCGACAGACAACATCACAGCGAGGGGCGTCGCCGTCCACCAGCACATCTACCACTGGCTACATCGGCAACCTTCACTACCTCCTGGAGTTTGCTCCAAAGCGAACCAGGGGAGAACATGATCCTCGGGAACCCGGTGGAAGGCGGATCGGTACTGCGGGTTGAGCTCATCATGCCAGGGGCAGCACCTCCACCCAGGTGTGACCGAATGGACTTTCATCCAGCGAGGGACGCGCGGTCGGAGAGAAGGGGAGATGTCATGACCCGGAAATAGGCCCCGGAAGGACAGGCCCGCCAGCCCATGGAGCACGGGCGCCGCCCCCCGAGCTTCGCGCAGCCCCCCGCCGCCTCCTCCCTTCCGCGGATTCTTCGGCAATTAATTCGGGAATAAAGGGGAAATTATCTAGGATTATCTTTAGGCGTTTTGGTGTGCAAGGGGATATCTCATCTATAAGGGAGACCCTTATTAGAAAATAAATAAATAGGATATGCTTGTAAAAGGTATTCCAATCTATAAGAAAACCTTTAGAGAGATTGCTTGAGATACAAGTCCCACTAGCCGGGCTATAAAAGTAAGGGGTCTCGTAATCTTTCGGGGCAACAAGCAAATAAAGAAATTTTATCCCAATCTTCTGCCTCCCTCTCTCCCTCGCGCCCCCCCCCCCGCCCGTCCCACCCACGCCTCGCCCGCGCCGCCCCCGGCCAGGGCGCGCGCGCCGACGCCCGGCCGCCCGTAGCCACGCCGCCATCCGCCACCACCTCTCCGCCATCAACTTCGCCTCTCAAGCCCCGTTCACGTGTCGGTTCCAGCCCAATCTACCCGAGATCCGACGGTTATGTTTCATTCCTACACTGGGAATAAACACTCTATAAAACTATAGGAAGTCCATGCTTATTTACTCGAAATATCCTTGTTGTTATCTCCCAAAAGTTAATCAATGAAAGAAATTTGGGTTGCTACTAAAAAAAAGAAGGAAAGAGAGTTAAAAAGGACAAGTGTCCACAATAAAACAATGGGTACTTAGATGCCCGCCTTTCTGAAAGAAAAAGAAAGAAAGAAAAAGAAAAGTATGCAGCCCAAAGTTTTCTCAAGTTTCCATGTTTCAAAAGAGAGATTTGTTTATGTCTTTGAGGGAGTAAAAGTAGAATTAGTTAGAGCCACCAAATATACACATATCCATCATATTCTTTACACATTACTCTTGTTTTGACTGGCTGAACTCTCTATGGATCCATTGTTTGAACTGCAATATATCCTTTGCGGATATGCTATATTATTTAAGAGTGTCACTCCTATGAGCTCCACATAGCACTACTACAGAATTGTACATCAACTTTGGCTACAACCCCTTCACTGCTTAAAAATGAACCGGGTAGAACCAAAGCGCTAGTGATGTGGGGTTCGAAACACTATCGGGTCAAAACACCGGGCGGTGATTTGAGGAGAGACCGCCGGTTTGATATCAAACCGGCGGCAGACTGTCACCAACACATCGCTTCGGTGATCCATGGATCGACGACATTTTCGATCCAAGCAATGCCGGTTCGGAAGTCGAGTTGATATTGAGAGCACCGTTGACCTTTAACGAACCAACAAAATCGAGGGGGATAACACTATCGGGTTAGATTGTGCCGAATTGAAATCTCATGTTTGGTTTTGGAAATTGATGACACACTTTGTGGTACTAATCCTTTGCTCTAAAAGTGTGACTTATGAGATAGGATTAGATTGATGACATGGAGCATGATGATCATGAACATGGGCGATGATCATGGACATGGTGGATCGTCAAGCTCGGTGATCGGCTTGAGAGGAACCCGGAGATTAAGGCAAAGGTATACTTGATAGGGTTTTCCTTTTCGGTGATCAAGACCGCGATAGAGCGTGTGATCACATTATAGGATAGATAGCCGACTATCAAGAGGGGATGCCGCGACAATCCTTTGGTGAAGTGCTTCTAGGTCCAATTGACTTGCATATTGCATTTAGGACAATGAGAGCACTAACTTCGATCTTGCCTAATCATTTGACATGCTAACATAAGTGATAACGTGATCATCTTCGACGTGTTGGCAACTTATGGCAAGAGGCGGCGCAAGGTTGAAGGAAAGGCGACGACAAAACGAAGAAACGTCTTTGAAGACGGGGTGACCGAACGCACGAAAGATCGACCGGGGCCTTACGCCGGTGGCTCCGTGGTCGGGTCCGGCGAGCATGTTTTGGACAAACATGCCGGACGCCCCGACGGACCCTTGAGCGGAAGCACCCTGTTGACCGGAAGCCGTGGCCCGGATGCACGAGGAAGCGTTGTCGGTACCGTGGGCGGGGTCTCTGTGGTTTTACGACCGACGCCGCGATCGGTTGCGGCCGAAGCTGGACCGGACCCGCCGGTGCGTCCGGTCGTAGTCCGGTCGATCGTAGAAACCCCCAACGGCTCATTTTCGAGGAGGTCTCTATATATACCCATTTGGCCGGTTCCTAGATCTCTCTCTTGCACATTTGAACACTCTAACTTGCTAGTGAGCTTGTGAGACTCCTCTCCACTCATCTCTCCATCCATAACTTCGAATTCTTGGTGAGATTGAGAGTGATAGAAGTGCATTGCATTGGTGATTGCATCTAGAGGCACTTCATCCTTGGAGAAGCCGCGGGATTCT
This sequence comes from Hyparrhenia diplandra, assembly GCA_015847255.1. Taxonomy (NCBI): domain Eukaryota; kingdom Viridiplantae; phylum Streptophyta; class Magnoliopsida; order Poales; family Poaceae; genus Hyparrhenia; species Hyparrhenia diplandra. Next base: position 14,029 of record JADLZK010009256.1, on the reverse strand, counting down.
TGTTTTCTTGGGAATTTTTCAGGTTCCCTAGCGGCTTGGAGCAAGAGGCGGTGTTGAGCTCGATTGGAGCTTGTTCGAGGCCACACCGGTGGTTTGTGAGGGGTCGTTCCTTACCCGGGAGATTCGCGAAAGGAGCACTAGTGGATTGCTCGTGGCTTGTTGTACCCCCTCTTGTGATTGGTGTGCTTGAGCTCCCACTTTGGGGATTTGGCACCGCCATTAAAACAGCAACCATCAAGTGGGTGTGTCGCCACTAGCGGGGACTAGCGTGCCGGCAAGCACGTGAACCTCGGTGAAAATCATCGTGTCACTTGTTCTTGCTCGTTGGAGATTTCTCGGTGATCACGGTGATTGGCTTCCACCTCTACTCTCCGCGGTGGTATTGTATTCTAGCCTCTTTGTATTACTTTCACTAGTATACTTGCATAGGTTGTTTAGTTAGCTTGTGTAGTTTGCTTAGCTTCTAGTGTTGAATTTAGTTAGAATTGCTTGATCACCTAGGAGTATTCTGGTGACAAAGCCCTTGTGTTGACATAGAGATATTAGTCATATCTTGCTTGACTTGTGGCTTGCATAGATAGTGTGTAGCACCGCTTATTTAGCTTCGCCATCTTATTTACTAATTCGGTGCTTAGTGTTGTTACAAGAATTGTTAATAGGCTATTCACCCCCCTCTAGCCATTAGGACCTTTCACCGACAGTGTATCGAAGAGCTAACAATGTCGGTTTACTTTGGACTCGTCGATGAACTTTACGTGAACACCGCCGGTTGATTTCAACCCGACAACGTTATTAGAGTGGACACTATCGGTTGTTTAATGCGGCCGATAGTGATGTTTCGCCATCGATGACGATTTGTAATTCAAACCCGATAGTGTTTGGTGTACTTACACTACGGTTTGTTTGTCATTCACCGTCCGGGCCCATTCCACCCGACATTTTTGTTTTAATTTTTTTAAATTTTTAAATTTATTCTTGAATTTAGCTTTTTAAATCCGAAAAATCGTCATACATTAATATTGTCAAAACATTACACGGAGATTTAATGGTTACATACAACAAAATCCACCTAATGTTCTAGAAACTAACCCTACATCAACTTCTAAAATAAGAAACTAATGACCATAGAGTGATAGACATAAATAAAAGCATGACATCTTTTCCAAAACCTATGAAGCAACAATTCTCGCAATCTTCGTAAAGTATGTGGGGTGGCTTCTCTTCAATCTCCGGGCGGGCTAGTTTGCACCATTGTAGGCGATGACAAATTCACCTTTGGTATTGTATTTTTACGTAACAATTATTAGCGTAGCTTTGGACTTGAGCATAGCAATCTTCTCGGGTTAGATAGATACCCGGCACGCGACCAACAAACACTATGCACCACGCCATGCTTGCCTATACATGTAACCAAAATAGGATGATAATGCTATGTTATTCATAAATGTTATACAAGATAGTTACGAGACATATATTTAAAATATCCAAACCGGATTTCGAACAACACTAACTAATAAATTTCAATCACAATTCGAGCAAAGAGTATGTCTTCAATCATGTTGTAAATGACCATAATGTTTTAAAGCTCATTTGTTATTGAGGATCCAGAATCGTTTAAAAGCAAAATCTATGAATTTCAATCACAATTTGAGCACTAGTATGTCTTCAATCATGCTGTAAATGACCATAATGTTTTAGAGCTCATTTGTTACTAAGGATCCAGAACTGTTTGAAAGCAAAATCTAAAAATAAAAGGAAAATAAAAGGTTGAAGTTATCCACACGGGCATTTCAACGAACACCTCAAGGGCAATGACCGACGCATTCACCAAAGCTTTCGGCGCCTCATGCGCTCCTATCTTGTCTCTCGAGGATTCGAGGAGGACAAGGTCGCGGATGGTACGGCGTCGGGCGATGAAGAGGAAGACGGCGTAAGGCCGCGGACGGCGAGAGAGGTGTGGCGGCGGTCCTCCGTCGGCGTGGAGGAATACCAAGCGGGCGAGGTGAGGCTAGGGCGAGTGGCGAATTAGTTCTCATTCTCACGGGTAAAACTTCGAACACCTAAAGGGATAATTAGTTCTCACCGTGGAAGGGCGAGAGGATGCCAACGCCGGCGTTGGGGACGCCGGAGTGGAGTAGCGCCGGCGTGGGAGAAAGCCGTCAAGCCTCGATTCGGCCGGGAGCGAAACGGCCGGGGATGCGCGAACGGACGGCCCGAGCGGCGTAGGGGACGACGAACGACGACGTTGGAGTTGGTGGTGCTCCGTCGGCGAATCTGGTGCTCTTTACTTTATATACCACAACCTATCTATAGCGAGCTACGGATGGTCGCTATATGCCAATATAGCGACATACGGGGCCGGTCGCTATAAACATATAGCGACCAATGTAGTCGGTCGATATAATCTGGCGCCGCTATAAGTTTATAGCGACCGACCTACTTATAGCGACCGACCGATTCGGCGGTAAGTTAAACATACACAATGACCGACCATCCAACGCTAGTTACAAACTTATAGCGACCAATGGTTTGATGCTATATATTATATAGCGACCAACCGTCGTCGAACACTCGGATACAAAAAATTACAGCATAATATTATTTGTTTATACATTAATCTTAGGATCAGTACTAATCATACAGTTATAATTAACATTTCCATTTTGGAAAATACACAATCATTACACAGCTCATCATAGCTCACATATATTATAGTCATAATCATTTGTCTTGTGTCATTTTCCACATTAACTCTTACATTAAGACATGTTTGGCAAAAGCTAAAATAATGCATAGCTCAAATGTTTACACTGGCTGCACAACTCACATATGTCATTTGGTTTGCTTGCACTAATTACAAGATGATTCATCACTAGTAAAGTCTTAACAAAAGTATCCATCTCTAATTAGGAATCCAAAATAATGTACTGGCCATATGCACTTCAATCCAACTGCTTTCTACATGCATCAGGCACATCTAGTCATTACCTCCCACCTGAAAATAAAAGATTACATCCATCAGTGGTACAACCAGAAACTTGACATTGGTAAAAATACTTGGCTATCCTATCACAATAGGCTAGCTAACGGAGTAATGAAGATGCACCAATTCTTAATCAACCCTGCAGCCCACCTTTTGGCCGGGCGTAGGGACCTACTTTAACGACGACGTTGGAGTTGGTGGTGCTCCGTCGGCGAATCGGTGCTCTTTCGATCGGTGCCGGTGGGGAACGAGAATGGCGCGGGGTTCAAATGACTTGCCAAAATTTCGCTCCGAGCCACTCGCATATGTATATCGGCAAGGCTGGTTTTGGTTGGTGGTGGAAAACGAATGGCGGGAGGTTTAGATAGATTTGGAAAATCCCCAATCCTATTCACTACCGGTTATTACCCGTAACCGAAGCGGTGCTGCTATAGAAATACCGCCACTTCATGGATGATCATGTACCTCCGTGAAGGATGTGTAATCCTCCCGGATAGAACTGGCTTGATATTTTTTTTGCAGTAATGTACACCCAAAATATGACCCCACACAAGATCTTAGCTTTTTTCGATAAATATTTTAATTACTATGATTTTCTTTCTCGAGCTAAACCGACGACAAGAACGCTAATTACACCATGGAAACACAAGAAATTTTCATGGACCTCCACGGCGATTTGCCTCCTAGGGCACATGAGACCCTGTGGAAAAGTCTAGTAGCATTCGGCTCTTTTAGGTAGGTACGCTTAGTTCGAACTATAATTACACGGTGGCGTCGCGCGAGAAATTCAAATAAACTGGGGAAAGTACCAAACCAACTCCGAAAAATCTCAAACTTCATGGTTGCTTCCTCATTTGCATGCGAAAGGCTCGAAAAAAAGTTTGAGACCACTACAACACCGCAAACATATGAACCACATGGAGCACAAGAACTACATTGTATAGTCCTGGTTCGATGGAAGGAATCATATGCCTACGTGGAAGGATGTGTAATCCTTCTTGGTGGAAATGACTTGAATTTTATTTGCGGTCATGTACACCCTAAATATGACCCCACACAACATCTTAGGTTTTCCCGATAATTATTTTAATCACTATGATTTTCTTCGAGCTAAACCGCGACAAGAAGGCTAATTACACCATGGAAATGTTGAAGGTAGTTATCATCAACTTTTTACCATCAATTTCTACATGAAATGACACAAAAAGGATTACAAACAGTAGATGTAGGATTTGATTCTAACAAGTTCCACACGTTTGGTGATTTCATTTGTCTTGCAGGTTTTTATAGGTTTTTCACTGAAATAAAAGTATCTTATATGATGGATTAGAATGCACCATTGCGAAGAGCTTGTTTGAGACAATCGAAACGGGCCTATTACTTGCCACATTTGGAGTCCGAATCAAAAATTTACGAAATACGACCGTGTAAATTCTCGGGACCTAGAAGAAGCCTCGTGTTTAGCTTCAAGGAAGAGAAGGAAGGCCGGCCCGACGGCATCCGGAAGAAGAAGCGGCCGGCCGGCGGTGTCTCTTTTTTCGATGTGGAATGCCAAACGCGATTAGGAACAGCCCGACGGGCGTGGGCGTGGAGTTGTGTTCCCTTTGTATGCGTGTGGCTGATGTGATTATCCCGGTCGGGCGTTGGCGTTGGCGCCAGCGTGCGGCGGCGCCAAGTCTCAATCGAGGATGGATGGTGCCATGATGGCGGCTGCCCGCTGCCGTGATCCAATCGTCCATGTCTTGGCTTAAAAAGCGGCATGGCGGCTTGGCGTCGAGGTGTAGATCGAGCTAGATGAAACTAGCGCCGTGTGTCGTTTGCCTAGGATGCGGATCGTCATAGATGGCGTAGTGGCCTTTTCTCTCTCTATGTTATCCGATCATCGGGCATGATTCTCCTCTCGCGTCTCCACATCTTCGCATGTGGCCGGCGGCCCACGTGTGGCTTGGCCGAAGCCGATGCCCTCTTCTTGACTTGAGGATGGCGGCCATGAGTGGATCTCGCGCTACCCTTCCGGCCTCACGGATCGATGCATGGCGTCGTGCGGCCGGGTAACCTAACGGCGTGTGAACACCAAGTCGATCCTCCGTCGCCGCCCCGCTCCGTGCTCGGTGGATGGCGCCGTGGCGGCGGCCGATCAATGGCCGCCTCCTCGTCGCCGTCTTGATGATGGCCTGGCCGTGGATGGATCATGTTGGCGGTGGCGGCGAGATAGATGAGGCATGCGTAGCTGCATTGTGTCACGCTCATGGATGCATGGGCGCCGTGCCCGACGACCTACTACGGGTGGATGTGGATCTCGTCGGCAATGATGCGCCGCTTTATTTGAGGTCAACTTCGCGGGGGCAAAAGTCCCCACACGCAAATATATTCCATAGATTTTCGGCAAAGCGGTGGGTGAAAATAGGAGGCCTTGTTACAAAGTTCAAACACCGAGAGGGGGGAGAGATTACAACACCACGGGGGTACAACAACAACACACCACTACAACATGGTAAACCTAGCCCAAGCCGCCAAGTCGCCAACCGAGCGTCGATTTTGTGCCACCGCCCGAACAAAGATACTCGCGGTTTCATCGTGGCCTTTGTGCCCTTCACCACTCCTTGTAGCTGCGTCGCTCCACTACCGCCCCTCGAGATACGAAGTAGAGGGACCAACAAAATGAAATGGGGACTAAGAGAGGTGATGAGCACGCCAACCTAGGATCGCCCGAAAACGGCGACCTCCCTTCAAGCCGATGGGGACATCCTCCAACACATTCTCGGCCCACGTACCACCATCCAACGCCATCCACGGGGAGCAAGCCGGGGGATGGCGGCGGCGGTGGAAACTCCACCGGTATTTGATATTCGGCACCATCAAGGAGAGCGTCGACGGAGCAAAGACGCCGAGGAGGACACTCGTCGGCGCCCGGTAACGACCAACAACCAAGGCCGATCTCACCCAAACACAACAAGAAAGTAAAGAACAAGGATGACGGAAAGGGTAGGTGGAGCTCCAAGGCCGTCATGGACAAAAACGTGACGCGAGAGACAACGCCTTCAACAAGGAATGCGACATCCACATATGCCACCGTCGTAGACGAGACAAAGGAGGGAGAAGCTCTACCCAAAGACGCAACTCCGTGGAGGCGGTGGCGTGAGCGGAATCACCAAAGACGCCTCAAGGAGCATGACACTAGGAGTGCCATTGTTGTTGCCAGTTCTATACGGAAGCCCGGCATGCCGAGATCGGCGACCACCACCATCGGTAGGAGCAGGATACAAAGGCGAGTTCCATGGCGCGTTGTCAGAGAACGAACTACGACGATGCCTCCAAGGAGGTATCGACACAACACAACGTCATCACGCCCGGTCGGCGAAACCGAGCGAGGGTTTTCACCCGGCTATGCATACCGCAGGGAACTACATCATTATCCACGCCGCCACCGCGGCTGCGGCCGACAAAGAGAGAACGCACCTTCATGGCGGCCTTTGCGAGATCGGCATCACACCCCTATCCGTTGTGGCGCCGCGGCGACTTGGGCGCCACCTGCGTGCCAGCGGTGCGCCGAACGCTTTGAGCCCGCCCGACCGGGTCTCGGCATTTGACACTCTAGGCGTCGGCGCCCGGCCACCGCAGGACTGAGAACGAGATGGGCTCACGGCCCGCGAGATCCGTGGAAGGTAGAACGGCTTGCACTCGTCGGCGGCATCGCGGTGCTTTCGGTGAAATAATGCGCCGGCCGAGGCCTAAAGCAGCGGTGGCGGCGGTAGATCTTGTATGGCGTAGCGATGTCGCGTGGGGGTGGGAAGGCTTCAGCGACCGCGAGGCTCTCATGGACCTGCTCCCTCCCGGTCGCGGACATGGCCTCGTCCGCCAGTGCCGCCGGCGGCGCGCCCGGGGGCTCGGTTCTGGCCGGAGGCCGGGCCGGGCGGATCCTTGGGTGTGGCCACCGGATTCGGACAAAGCATGGATCCATGCGCCCGTGTGGACCAAGCTCGCTGTCGGCGGCCGTATCTTCTGCGAGGCTTCAGAGCTCCACATGAAGAAGAAGGGAAGGGAGGAGGTGGGGAGGGAGGGAAGGAAGCTGTTGCGGGGGGGGTGACCCTTTGTGGGCGCCGCCTGGTCACGGGGCGGCGGGAGGAGCAGCCGCGGGAGGGCCCCGGGCGGCGGGAGGGTCGCCCCGGCGGGGACGACGCCACATTCACTTTTGCAAGTTAATTATTGAAGCAACGTACCGGTGTTCATTTGCTTGTAGCTTCGTCACTGCCCCGAGTCCCCTGCATGGGGAGGGGTGGTTTCTTGCCAAGGACGCATGGTCGGCTTGGTGCGCAGCCTAACGGCGCGTGGATTGAAGAAAGGCTCTCGGGTGCACGCACGAGCGCCGCCGAGGTCAGTTGGGCTTTTTCCGAAATGTCAGCGCCGCGTGCTTATCTCTGCGGGCGCTGATTAAGCCACGTGATTATCCACTGATCAGCCAAAATATCTCCAGGCCGTGTGCGCTTGACGATGTCTCACCAAGACCCAATTCTCGGTTAGCCTTCCTTTCATGTAGTCCATGACAAATGGACCCGACGAGGTGGATTGCTATTGAAATTTGTTTAAGGCAAACAAGATGTATATACACGTTTATATGTTTGGCTCCCCTTGAAGGAAACAAGATGTATGTACGCATATATATGTAACTCACAGTATCTGCCGGCCGTGCATACGCGAGCATTCTAGAATATTCTAGAACATATGTCGAGTCGTATAGGTGTGACGACCCGACCAGCTGATGTATCATTATACGAGAAAATACGAGGCACAGATCGGCGTATATACAAGCCCTACAGCCGGTTCCAAGTGTACACGGGCGCGCGTATATATAGGACTGCACTTGTTAGCTGGTTAGCTTCTTTGATTGTACGTCGAGGCACATATATGCATTCACTAGCAAAACATGCCTGTGCGATGCTACGGGTTATTTTAAAGTATCCATAAACTTATCCTTTACTTTCATCTTCTTCTTTCTTTTCTCCCGATGCAAAACGCAAAGCATGAAAAAAAAAAAAGCACGCACAAGCTAGCAGCTAGCAAAGCACGCACGCGCGGGGTAGCTGGCTTGCAAGGTCGGAGGCGTGGGCAGCACATGCGGCGTTGCTGGGCGAGGGCTGCCGGAGCGCTGGCAAAGGTGTGGGCGAGGGGCCGCCACGGCACTGGCGGGCGAGCGGACACGCGAGGCGCTAGTGGCGTGGCCGTCGTGGACCTGGTTGAGTGGCGCGGTGCGGCGGCGCGCCGCGATTGAGGCCGAGCGGCTGATTAAATAGATCGTTGATATATTTATATTTATTTTTATCATACGTGCATATATACTGATTCGTTGTTCATTAAAGTAGAAAAACAAAGTAAAAGAGAGTAACTCACGCACACCACAGTACCGCACCTTATGCTCCCGTCCGCTCGATCTCTTCCTTACTGCCTCCTGTCTCAATTCCACTTTATCAAGGGCCACCGAAACTCCCCAACGGCCATAGCCTCGCGGACGGCGGCACAGTGGCACGGCCGTCCGCATGAACACGCCGTGCGTTGGGGGCAACTTCGCTGTCTCGGGCGGCCTCTTCTCCACCCTCAACTGCGACATGGTCTACGCGCGCAAGGAAGACCCTGGAACTCCATCGTTGCCAGCGCCGTGACCGGGGCGTCCCCGCCCTGCGCAGCGGCATCATAGCTGCCGGAAGGGGCGCTCCTTGCACTCATCGAGGGCACCGGGGTCTTGCTCAACTAGGCCATGGTTGTCCGGTTGGCGTCCGATTTCAGTTAATTTGTGGCACGATTAAGGTCAATTAAAGCCCATATAGGGGTAGATGGAAAAAGAAGGTGAACAAAAATTTTCTCTCTTTATTAGTAGGTAATAGATATGGCCTTGTAGCACATAGATGCCCACACCATTATTATTTGCTTCTTCCCTCTGCATGTGTATTTAGACAAACGTACGGTGACCATATATATTTTCCTCTTTTTTTATTCTCAGCCGTGCGCACAAATATATGGATTTTATTATGACAAAAATCCATCAAACCACGATGTACAGCTACTTGAATGATGAAGCGAAATCGACGGTGGGAATGGACAGGGCTGAACGATCCGATGCTGTGGTGGAAACCTTTCAACAATTCTTAGGTTAATAACCATGGCAATCAAATTGCCACCAAAATGTTTTACGGAGAGGAGAAGACCGCTTCGGTTGCCCACCCCGCCGGCGGCCGGGCGGCGGCCAAACTAACCCGCCGCTCCGCCACCATCCTCGCGCCCGCGAGAGGAGGCCGGCCCGGAAAGCCTGCCCTGATGGCGGTGGCGGCGAGCCCTCCCGGTTCCGGCGCGTGCGCACCTGAGGCGGGCTCTGTCCACCCCCGTCCCTCCTTCTCCCGGCAAGTCCCCTCCTTCTCCGGCAAGCCCTCTTGGTTGGGGTGCCGACAACGTGCGGGGGCCCTATTGGCGTGGCTTGGGCGGCTAACGTTACGCCGTCCGGACCCTGCGGATCGGGGATTGGCGGGTCACAGGCCCTCAGGCCTCGGATCAGGCGACCCTCCCGCGGATCCGCCCGGCGGCGGGTGTCAAGAGGCGGCCGGCCAGCGTGGTCGTCGGCGGGCTTCGAGGCGCCTGCGGATCGCCTCGGCAGCCCGGGCGACCATAACCGACTCCTCCGGCGGTGCCCGCGGCGATGGGGCGCACGGTGCTGCACCCCCAAGCGTGATCGGGCTCGACAACGACAGGGCGATGCGGACTACGCGACGCGGCGGCTGCCCTCATCCGGGGACGCCTTGTTGATGAAGGATGGCTTGGAGCGTGCGGGTTCGGCGCAGACATCTTTGGCGGTGGGAGCAGCGGCGTGCTCGCTCTCTCCTTTCGCACCTCGACGCGAGTGCGGTTTGGCGGAGGCTTGCGGGGAGTGGGGCTACGCCTTGCGGTGAGAAGGTGGTGCCGGGATCCCCTGTGTGTGCTCACGGCATCCGCTCTTGAGGACGGTGAGCGTGGGGTTGTCTTTGGGATGTCCGTGGTTTTCCGCAGGTGAGGCCATAGTCCGCCGTGGTGCGGAGCTTAGAAAGCCTTGCACAACCATGGTTGTGTGTGGCCGGCTGGCGACGCCTTTTGGCGCCGCTACCTTCTTGGGGCGTCGGCGTTGTCCCCCTAATGACCCAGGGCCCGACCATTCCCTCCCGGTGAAAACCTTGCTCCACTCCTATGGAGCCAAAGTGGTGGCGGCGTCGGCGACGGCGACGGCGTGTCCCCATTTGTGGGCACCACCGTGGAGGGCGATTACAGCTCCTACGCGCTCGCCTACCTTCCTCGCCCCTTTTGGCACCTTGACCTCTCTCCACCACCCCCTCTCTCTCCCCTTGGTGTCATCTTATACCTTGTTCCCCCCCTTCCTGTGTCCCGTTCGGCTCCTTGTTTGCCTCTCCTTGTGTGTGCCTCCTTGTCCTTCTAGGTGAATCCGGGTCATAGGCTGTTGCGCCAAGTTGTTCCTTGATGAGTGTCCTCCTCTCGGCGCCTCTCGCTCGTCGGCGCACTCCTTGATGGTGCCGGAAATCTTATGCGGGTGGTGTTCCCACCGCTGCCGTCATTCCCCAAGGCTTCCTCCCCGTGGGCGGCGTAGAATGGCGATGTGGGCCCGGATGTCTTGCGTGCCTCACCATCGACTCCATAGGAGGTCGTGGTGTCCGGTGATCTTAGGTTGGTGTCACCTACACCACTCTTAGTCCCCCCCACGGCCCGGTCCTCGGATGGAGGATGACAATGGAGCGGCGCAATGACAACGTTTGGTGCAAGGAGCATGTATCAAAAGTGAAACCGGCGAGTATGCTGTTTGGGGGTGGCGCAACCGATGATCGGTTGACGCCTCGAGGCTTGTGACTAGGGTCATCCTTGAAGTTCTTTTTTTCTTTTCCTTTTCTTGTTGCTTATGTTTTTTGTGTTGTTGTACCACCCCTCCACCTTCTCCCGTGTACTCTATGTGGATTTTCGTCCTTGTGCTGGACGTATGTAAACCTCTGTAAATCTGCCATTTTGGGCACCTTATAATATATATTCAGGTGGGGTTTTCCGCCTCCGGTGAAAGGTTCAAAAAGAAAATTGCCACCAAAAACTCAGCAAGCCAGTCCTGAACCTCCATAACATTTCGTAGCATTCAGTTTGCACAGAGTATCAGTTGATTTCAGAACTCCTGATAATGAAATTTATAAAGACACAGTGGAATTAGTCAACATTCACCGTCTAAAAATACACACAAGAACTATTGCATGGCCGAGAAGATTCGCTGAAGCAAGTCATCACTCACGGGACCAAACCTTTTTCTGTCGTATAGAGAATCAAAATGATCCGATGCAGATGCGTTTAAAGGGACCAGAATGAAGGCTAGTCATCACTTACTCACGACGCCAACCTTTTTCCGTCCTATATAGAATCAAACAATGAATCAAAAATCATCCGATGCAGATGCATTTAAGGGACCAGAGTGAAGGGCTACACTATCAAGTGGCGTGGTGTTCGATGCTTGTGCAGTTGTTTGCTTTGGCTCATTTAAGCTTGATGATGAAGTGTCTTCCAGCAAATCATCCACCGAATCATCAATAGATGGTGTCACATCAGTGTTCTTAGTATATCTTAAGTCAATGTTCTGGACAGAATTAGCAGTTGGTTGACAAGTACTTTGCGTAGCAAAACCTTCATTCTCTGCAGTATGGGAAGTCTCTGCAAGCAAGTCGTCTAGAGGATTGTCGATACATGGAAGCCAGACAAGAGGATAAAACAAAAAAAAAAACCAAGGTGGTCCAGGTCGACAATGTTGGTAAAAGATCAACAGTCACAAGCAATATCACACGGTAGCTAAGCCTAGAAATCGAATTGCGTAAGAACACGATGAATTCGGGACGAACACTCTTGGCTACCGTCAGGAGACGATGCCCTTTTTTTTTCACCTTAGATAACTTGGGTTACAAACACAATTACAACCAAATGGAAGCGCTAACAAACACCCCTTACATCCGACTACTAATACCAGTAGTTTAAACACACGCTTACAGCAACGAAAAGCAAGTTAACACAAGGTACATGTCGACAGAAACAAACTGCTCCTCCCTGAACGACGTCGTGGGCGCGGTCACCCTGTTCCTGCCACAACGCCAACCGTTCCCGCCAACGTCCCAGTTCAAATCCTGTTGCGTCTCTCGCCTAACCAGCATCACCACAGCCTTCTCATCGTCAATGAACATCGAGCGCCAAGGGGACCCTAAAGGGCGTCGCGGATGACCATCTCGGCCGGCACTTCGGCGACGACGGCCAACGCGGCAGCTTCGAATCTCTCGATGAGGTCCTGGTGGTGAGCTGCCCCCTGACCCCTGGGGAAGCCGACCAGGTGGCGAAGCTCGTGGCCCGACCGAACTTGGGCCGCCGCCAGAGCAACGCCCGCTCCGCGATAGACGCCCAACTCCACTGCGTCCCTGACGCGCCCGGGGATGTCGGGAGGCGCTCCTCACGACGCCATCCTCGTGCGCGCACGTAGCCCGCGGCAGAGTCCCCCGCTTCGCGGAGAGTGCGGAGCTCCGTCTCCTGCTCTGCAGCAATGCAAGACAAAAAGGCCAGTAAACAGGGGAACCCGGAGAAAACGAAATTGAAGGGAGCGACGGCCGTAAAAAGAAGAAGTTACCCGCCACTCGAGCATCCGCGGCCGCAAGCTGCGAGAGGACGGCCGTTCTCTCCGCCTCAGCGGCCACCGCCCGTGCGTCGGCGGCCGTGACCTGCGCGACCACGACACCCCTCACGTCACCCGTCTCCTTCTCGGCGGCACGAAGAGCTGCCTCAGTGGCCTCGAGGCACCCTTGAAGCCGCTCCACCTCCTGCTGCAGCTCCTCCTGAGTGCGGACTCGGAGTGTGTTCGATGTGGCCTGCGCCGACAAAGCTGTGATATGAGGCAAGCCCGGCTGCGGAGTGTTTTCGCTGTGACCTCCGGTGCTACAAGCTCTGATAGCAGCCAAGCCCGGCAGCAGAATGTGCCCACTGTGGCCTCCAGGACTAGAAGCTCTGATAGGAGCCAAGCCCGCCGGCGCTGACGTGGGCACGGGTTGTGGTTGCGGCGACAGCCTGCTGCGCTTCCTCCTGGATGCCTTCTCTGCAGCTGCTGCGGCTGAGTCGCCGACGGGCATCTCACGGTTGGCCAAGAAGAGCCTGATATCGTTGCACCCCATCTGCTTCAGTCTTTCTATCACCGTGTCGGTGAGCTGCACTCGACGTTTGTCCTCCTTCCTCGCCTTGCCCCACTTCACCGGGCACTCCCACCCCGATGGACAGTCAAGAAAGAAGAACCTTGATTTCCACCCTCTCCGGCTGGGCAGATTGCCGGTAAAGAGGCGGCGGCTGCCGTCGTCGTACTGCTGGAAATGGTGCCACCCCGCTGGCTCGCTGTGGTGTCTGCGAGTGCATATGGTGAAGAAGTACCGGAACACGGACACCAGCGGCTCCACGCCGGCGTCCTGGCACAGCAGCACGAACGCGGCCAGGTAGCTCCACGAGTTGGGGTGAGCTGGGACGGCGCGATGCGGTAGTGCCGGAGAATCTCGGCGTAAAACCCGTGGAGCGGTAAGCGGAGGCCGGCGTCGAACGCGTCCGCGTAGACGCACATCCTGTTGGATCCAACCGGCGGCGACGTGCAGGCTTTCCAGCCTTTCCACCGCAACTGCCCGGCGCAGACAGGGGTGAGCTCCTGAGCACGCCATGCTTGCTGCACAGATCGACGATGTCTTGTCTTTTCAGCGTGGAGTTGATCTCCGACGCCGCAGGCCAAGACAGGCCGGGACCAGCGGCACTGGTGTCGCTGAACAGCCTTGAAGTGGCGTCCACAGCGGAGGAGCTGCCGGAGAAAGGTGCCATTGAGCCGTGGCGAGGAAAGAGCGCTGCAGCACTGATGTGGAAGCTAGGAGCGGCAGCAGGCAGCAGCGGTAGAGTAGCGAGGAGCGGCTATTGATTTTCGAACAAGAAAACTTGTATTTATACTGGCGTATCGTATTATCTACCCGATGGATAATG
>JADLZK010009255.1:0-16503 GCA_015847255.1 Hyparrhenia diplandra | reverse complement strand
TCACCAGCCCAGAGCATGGCGGGGCTCCGCCAAGCCGCTAGCCCCACTCCACGCAGCGGCGGATCGCTTCTTCGTCGATCAAGGACCTCCTCCCCCGACATCCTCGGGCCGAGCCCTCGCGGGCTACATTCGCTGATGTCACCTTCTCCATCGCCAACGTCGTCCTCGGCTGCTCGGAAGGGACCCGTTGGAGGTAGGCAATTCACGGCGGCATCGCCAGATGTACCGGCGGCCGGCAGGGTCTCCCCCTTTAGAGGCGGCAAGTCCCCGGGAAGGCACGGTCCATGAGCTCGAGCTGCGCCCTCGATGGGGAGATGAGCCTCACGCGATTTGCGACCCCCTCGTCGGTGTTCACGTGTGCCACGCCCAGGGGAGCCTCGCGACCATTCCTCCAGCGACTCCGGCGCCGCCCCGAAACTCCGCATGGCGCCAACGTACACGTCGATCACGTCAAGGCCGCTGGAGGAGCTGAGGCTTCGAGAAGCGGCGGCTCGAAGCCTTGAGGCCCTCCTCGTGCGAAAGCGAGCACAGCGCCTCCAAGACCCTGGCAGCGGCCTTGAGACGTCCGTGACCGTATCAAGCTGCGACAACGATGCGAGAGCAACTCCGGCCCGGTGTTCGGGGAGAGCCTCCAGGCATGGCGGCCGCGCGCGTTGCTGCACATAGCTGCCCGATCCCCAAAGAGACCCCGAGCCGCGCCGAGCCCACGGCGAGATCAAAAGCTGCGTGGCGGCGGCGATACAGCAGTGGCAAGCTCGCATCACCGCGTCGACCGGGGAAAAACCACGAGGCCTCCCTCTCACCGAAGGTCCAGCCGATCGGCGAGAACAGCGGCGCCACGTGACACCATCAACGCCCGGCGGAAAGGCGGGAAGCAGCCCAGCGATACCGCGCCCCGAGGCGGCGACAAACACGCCCGCGGCGACTTCTCGCGTCGCGAAATACGACAATCGCCCCGCGGGCGTCCGGCTGGCGCGGCGAGGACAAGGAAGGCGCGGCCGCAGCGAACACCGTCCGGGTAGTCCGTCTCAACGAGACAGCCCAGGGCGCCCCGATGTGCTCCCGAACTTCGAGGAGGCCGAGGGCCGGCTTCAGCGCGCCTACAGCGCCCCTTCCCTTCGTTCCAGGGCTCCGACCTGCGGTGCGAGGCCTACCGCAGGGGAGACCGACCCGCCACGGCTCGAAGACTACCGCCTCGGTTGCTTAAGCGGGGCCAGCCCGTGACGACTCTCCATCATCGCGCTTTGCCCCTCTACCTTGTCCGGCTCGATTCCTGGCTTCGAGCTTTTCTTGCGGGAGCACCATCCATGGCCCAGGAGGATCTGCGAGAGCGTCTTCGTCGGCAACTTCCGGAGCACCCTCGCCCGGGCAAAACCACAGCACAGGGATCTCAGGGATGCAGAGGAAGAAGGGGAGGCTCGCGACTACATCGGGCGCTTCTCCAAACTCTGCAACAACCTCTCGAGGCCTCCGACCTCAGAGATCATCACGCCTTTACCTTCGGCACCACTTGTGAGAGTCTCATCGTCAGACTCGGCGTCAAGAGCCTAAAGTCAGAGTGAAGGAGCTCCTCGACCTGCCACAGGACATGCGGGGAGAGGATCGTCTCCGCGTCAGCAGGCAGGGAGCAAGCCCAGAACGGCAGACGAGGCCGCGAGGCGGATCCGGCTCCACCCCGCGAAGGGAAGAACAAGAAGAACAAAAGCGCCCGTGGCGGCGGCAGCCGAGTTAAATACGCCATCGCTGAGATCACGCGCAAAACCAGCGAAGGGGGAAAAGGCTTCAGCCCACAAGAGAACGCCGACCAGATGCTCGAGCGTGCCCACATCGCGAGGTCCGTCAAGCACAAAGATGAAGGGCATCGGCTCCCGAAGAAACGCGTGATAGAGCCTGCGAAAGGGAAGCGCGCCCGAGCGACGGCCGAAGCCTATGGCGGCGAGCGGCCGCGAGGGCGAGCGGCGGCAAGCGTCTACATCGAGGCACGGCGCCGTCAGCGTCGTCTTCGGCGAGCGAGACTCTGAGTCAAAGCGCCGCGAAGCTCCACGCACGCCGCGAAGTCCTCTTCACGCAGAACGCAGCGGCGCCCAGCCTACCTCAAGTGAGGTCGAGCACGGCGATCACCTTCGACCAGAGGCCGATCATCACAGCACATCCGTACGAGGTACGCTCGTCGTCGGCCCCATCATCGGCACAGGCCTCGGCAAGGTGTTGATGGATGGAAGCGGCAACCTCAACCTCCCTCTCGTCCACGCACTCCGGGCCTTAGCATCACCAAAGGCGCGCCTTAGATCCCTCACTGGGACCGATCCATGGCGTGAAAATGCAGAAAGCGGATGATCCCGTTTCGAGCCGGATCGATCTCCCGTCACCCCGGCACCGGATAACTTCGGGAAGGAACCCTCACGTTCGAGGTGCTCCCCTTCAAAAACGCCTACCATCGCATTTGTGGGGCGGCCGTGCTATCTGAAATTCATGGCGCGTCCCCCAACTACCTACCTCAAGCTTAAGATCCAGGGCCCGAGGGGGTCATCACCGTCGACTCCACAGCCGAGCACGGCGTTGGATCACGCTGCCCGCACGCCCGATCGATGCAGACGCGCCGCTGATGCGAGATCGGCGAGATCTGCGAAGATGGCGGCTGGGCGGTCCGGAGGACACCCGGAGCTCAAGGGCTGCGGGTACGGCCCTGCCGATGGGCTCAACGGCCCGGGAGATCGGCCCCATCCGGTGAGCTCATGAAGACGTAGGCACTTTCAAGCCGAAAGGGCGCTTGAGAGATGGAGGTCGATAATGATGGCCACACCCTCAGCGTAAGGGTAGAGCTCTCTCCTAAATAGGAAGGCGGGCTGGTCGACTTCCTCAGCGCCAAACCTCGGCGATGTTTGCGTGGAGCCTGGGGCTGCGGGCATCGCGAGGAAATGCCGAGCACTCCTTAGGCTGATAAGCCGGCTCTCGGCCGGTGGAAACGGCTTTCGAGGCGTTTGATGGCGTCGGCGTAAGCAATGCGCCGGAGATAGATAAACTCTTAGCCGCCCGAGGTTTATCAAAGGAGGTGTATCATCAGTGGATAGCCAACCTGTACTAGTCAAAGAAGAAGAATGGGAAATGGAGAATGTGTGTTGATTACCGCGGTCTCAACAAGGCATGCCCCAAGGATCCGTTTCCTTTGCGGCGCATCGACCAAATGGTTGACTCCACCTCTCCGGTCGCGAAACCCTCTGTTTTCTCGGCGCCTACCGGCTACCACGGATAAGCGATGAGCGAGCTCGATCGGCTTTCGCCACCTCCTTCATCACTCCGTTTGGCGCGTGCATTGCGTGGCGATGCCGCCGGTTTGAAGAACGGTTGGCGCCACCTTCCAAAGGTGTATCGCGAGAAAGTCTTCAAAGGAGGCTCCTCGGGAAGCTTGTAGAAACTACGTCGATGACATCGTCGTCAAAGCGAAAGCAGCTTCGAAAAGAGCTCGTCAGGACCTCGAAAGGGTCCGCCGAAAGCTCAGAATCTGGGGTCAAAAGCTCAACCCGAAAAATGCGTTTTGGGGTCAGCGAGAAGTTGCTCGGCTTTATCGTCTCGGAGGCGCGCGCCCCGAGGCCAACCTCGAAAAATCGCCGCCATCACGAGCATGGGGCGATTAAGAGCGATCAAATCGTCGGCGGCTCACGGGCACCTCGCGGAATGCGTTCATAGCCCGGCTCGGGGGCGAAGCCTCCCTCTCTACAAAATTTCTTTGAAGAAAACCGGGCGCTTCTCTGGACCCGGCGAGGCCCGGCAAGCCCTCGACTCCACAAAACAACTCCTTGCGGCCGCTGTGCTGCGTTGCTCCTGCGGCTAATGAGCCAATCCTTCTCTACATCTCGGCCACCTCGAAGGTGGTGAGCACCGCGCGTCGTCGTCGAGAGAGGAGGAAGGACTGCGCACTCAAGATACGGCGCGGTGTGCCGTCCGGTGAGGTCCTCACAGACACCAAGACCGCTACTCACGGCTCGAAAAACTTCATTATGCCTTGGCGCTCATCACCAGCACATAAGCTTCGGACATTGCCCGACTCCCACCGTTGACCGTGGTCACCGAAGTATCCTCGGGGAGGTCATCCGCGGCCCGAGGTCCGCGGGATTGCTGCGGCCAAGTGAGCGTCGAGCTCATGGGAGCAATCACGTCTGGCGCCCGAAGGCGCCATCAAGTCTCGGGCTGCAGCGGACTTCATTGCGAATGGGCCAGAGTCGAGCAACCACCCTAGGCGAGAGCGACATCGAAATCTTGGACCCTACGCCGGCCGGATCGGTAAAGAAATGCGGTAGCGGCGTCGGCCTGCGTCTTCACCTCTCGAAAAAGGTGTGCATAAAATACTCGTCACGCTGCTTCAGCGTCAACAACGTGGCGAATCTGGCGTTGGTGAGCAGACTCTGAGTGCGCCGAGCTCCGGCATCAGGCACCTCGAGGGTGGGAGACTCTAGCTCGTCAAAAACCAAGTCGCCAGAAAGAGATCGGCTAGCGTCAATCCGAAGATGGTCGCGTACCACCCGAAAGGTCAGGAACTTGAGGAACACTTCCCGCGAAATTTTGGAGGTCAACCCGTCCTGCCAACCTCAACAACAACGGCCCTCGCCAAGCTTCGCGTCCGGGGCCAAAACTGCGGTTCCCGGAGTCTTCATGCACGAACAACACAAGCCTTCGATGCGGCTGGGGAGGAGCCGCCGGAAGGTCGCGAGCTCAAGCGGCCGGGACCCGTGGCACGGCGTCCGTGAGAGTGGCGCTCAGATACAAGGGGCAGCTTGGCTGGCGAGCTCATGCAGTGCGAGCTTCGGGCGACTCGCTGAGGCCGGCTCGGGAACTTTGGGTCGAATCCGGCCACCCCGAAGCTCGAGGGCTGGCGTGTCCGTTAGCTACGATGGGTGAGGAGCAAAGGCGAGCTTCCCGAGGCGGAGGAGGAGTCAGCGGCGGCTAGCGGGAGGGCTAAGGCTTTTGCCTCGTAGGGAAGAGCTCTCTGCGGCGCGAGGGCAAAACGCGGCATCCTGTACTATCACCGCTCGAAGATGGTCGGAGCTCGTCAAAAGATCACGAGGCGAATGACGGCTCATCGACCTGGCACCACGGGCTCTCGTCGGAAAAGCTTTCCGTCAAAGGTTTCTCTTGGCCTGCGCCTGCATGCAGCAGCCGCTCTCCGATTAGCGTCCGGCGTTGCGATGGCTGCGGTTCTTCGCCAAGCAGACACACCTCGGCCCAAGCCCTCCAAAGCGATTCCGCTCACGGCCGTTACGCGTGCAGGGTCTTGACATGGTAGGACCATTCCGGAGGGCAGCCACGCGGGATACACGCATCTCCTCGTCGCTATCGAGCGAAAGTTCTCCAAATGGATCGAAGTCATGCCCATCGCAGCGATGTCGGGCGCAGGGAGACCGTCCAAGTTCTTCAGCGGCGTATCACGCAGCGGAGTCCGAACTCGATCATCACCGCACGACGGCACCAACCCCGTGGGGAAGTCTTCATCGGCCAGTGCGGCGATCACGGCATCAGCGTCGACACGGCCCATTTATGCGGCCACCCTCGGACCATGGGGGCGAGCTAATGGCATGATCTGCGGGCGTGAAGTCCGCATCTTCGGGAGGCTCGAAATCGCCCTTGGAGATGGCCCTAGTCGAGCTCCGCGGTCGGTGTTGGGTCTTCGTACCACACCAAGCGGGGCCACGGGGCGAACCCCGTTCTTCCTCGTCTTCGGATTCGGCGGTTCTTCCCTACCGAGCTCGAGTCTGTCACCCGAGCTCGGACCTTAAAATGCCACAATAACCAAGTTGCTTTCAGTATGCAGCGGACCAGCTTCGGCGAAGCTTCGTGACGCCAGCTCATCCCATCCGCCGTACCTACAATCCATGCGGCGCTACCACGGCGACACGTCGGGGGCCCGAGCCTTCCAGCGTCGGCCGATCACGTCCTACGGCAGTCCAAAGCCCGGGGGCGAGGCACAAGCTCTCCAGCGCCATGGGAGGGTCCTTTATCATCGACCAAGTGTTGAGGCGGGACGCATTACAAGCTCAAAAAGGACCATCGGGGGGCGAATCCTCCTGCCGCATGGAACATCGAACGGCTAAATTAAACTTCTACCCTTAAGATGTATTTTGAAATATCATGGTAGTAAAAATTCAATAAGACGATTCGATGCAAGATGCGTACCCAAGCATCGGATTCCGTCTTAAAATCTTTGAGCAATAGCGGGCCTTCATCTGACAAAGGCCCGCCCTTTAACAAAGAGGGCTAAGAATAGAGGCGCACACCCATGGTTTACTACACCAATTTTTACGCCAAAATTCTTCACAAAGATCACAACAACGAGCTCTACGCTCACGAGACCGTGCTCCTTTTTCCTTAAGCGTCTTAAAAACAACTAAGTCACGGGTTAGTCAACAAAAGGCATGGCGCGGCGCCTAACGATCTCTGCGCCCAGCGGCTAGCAACTGACGATCATCCAGGCTTAAAATCTCGAACTTCGTAAAAAGTTGGAACAAGGACACAAAAATAGGAAAAGGAACACGCAAGTGATTTTTCATTCCGATATCAGTCCCTTTAAATCCTTAACAATGATGCCTCAACTCACGGGGACTTAGAAACTAAGCGCAAAAAGGGCTTGTACAGAGCTCCTACTTTTGCAGCAGAGGGATTACTCGTCCATCGCCCATGACAGGAGTGCCCTTTGTGACCTCAGGCTCAGAGACTGCTGGCTCCTCAGTGATGAGTCCCAGGGACTCCCACCTCTCTCGTGGCGAGCTTATAGGCTCGGACGGACAACTGCAGTCGAGCTCGCGGCGGTGATCTTACCTTTCGGTTTGGCTGTCGTACCGGCGCCCATCCGCCTTCACGCCTCGGCGATCCATTCTCGGATAGTGGCGAAAGGCCATATTTGTGACCTTGTGGACCACCGTGGCGTCCTCACCCCGCCACCTTATACGGCACTCTGAGATTCGCTCCATGAGTCCGCCATCTCCTCAACAGGGCGTGCTTTTATCCTCGGCCGCGGTAAGCAGATCCTCGGCGCCGCTTCGAGCTTCGCCGCCTCTCTGGCCTCGAGAGGCACGAGCCCAAAACGCTAAACTCCTCCTTCGCCCTCTTTCGAGCTCGGCGGTCTTGCCGCTTCAAAATCCGTCTCCTTCCCCACTTGGCCTTGCGAGTATGCTCGAGGTGGCCTCGGCGGAGGCAAGATTCGCTCCATGTCGCGACGTCACTGGCGCCTTGGGGACTTCTCCTTCTCCCCTACAGAGACAAGAAGGCGGTTCAATAGCGGAAGTCACCACGACTTCGATATACTGAGGCGAGATCGGGCGCGCAGCTTACTCCCGACTCACTTTCGTAGAGCTCCCCGCTTTCGTTGTGCGAAGTACGGTTCTCCTCGTTGAGCCGGTCCCTCTCGCGTGATCGTCGGCGTGGCGGCGGCTTACCACATTTTCGGCGACACAGCGATCATCGGCGAGTCGCCCGGCGGCGACAATCGGCCCCAAATCTTGCGAGAAAACAAAACGCAAAGCGAGGCGGTGACACTCACCCACTTAGCTTCGGCCTCACTGGCACGGGAGGCACTCGGCGATCTCCGTCTTCTCGTATGAAGGAGCCTCGCCCTCGTTCTGCAGTAGAGGCGCGAGCTCCTTGTCCTCGGCCGAGTGGAGGGAGTGTCGAGCTCCTCCTACATTTTCTTGCGGCTCGCTGCTGCGTGGGCGAGCTCAAGCCGCTCCTCTCAGCGAAAGCCGCCTCTGCCGTCGCGGCTTCGGCTCCCTCTTGTCTTGCCGAAAGGCCCGGCCTTCAGCGTCCCGGGCGAGTCCGGCAGCGTCCTCCGTCTGGCGGCGCAAGAAATTGATGCTTGAAGCTGCTGGCGCCTCGCCGAGCTCTTCACTCATGTCCTTATGCAGTTCAACGAGCTTCCGAGCAGAAGCTCGGCCCTCGGTGAAAGCGTGTACTGGTGGTTGTGTTCTCGGATGGAATCACACTGCATACGAAGAGCACAAGCACATGAACAACTTAGGGAAGCACAAGAAAAAGGAGAGAACACACGAGGCCGCTGGCGATCTCGAACACGCACAAGTCGAACACGCCTTGCGGGGTCCTCGGTGGGCGCTGAGACGCTGGCGGCGTCATCGAGGTCGCGGGGAGAGCGATGTCATTTCCCCGCTGGAGCGCTCGCCCGGCCGGCGCCCGCCACGAGATCCGCCGAGGGGACCCCACGACATCTTCGAGGGCTGGCCCGATGGGCCCTCACCCGCCGGCTGCGCAGCAGGGGTCGCCTCCGCCGTCTCTTAGCCGTCGGAGATGTGTCATAGCGAGGGATCTCGGTGGCGGCCTCCTCGATTCGTGTATGAGCCACCAGACTCCGGCGATCTTCTCCGGCGGCCTGCGCCCATGGCCGAATATCCTCGGACCTCGCCGTCTCCCTCTCGCGCAGACGCCGGGGTCTCGAGGCGGCCCTGCCCCCTGCGAGGCCGTCGGTACGAGTCTCACGATCAAGTCAGGGGCCACCTTGACGCGCGACTTCGCGCCCGCGATGCGTTGCCGAGGCGAGGGCGAGAGGAGGCTTCGGCGTCGATAGCGGCGAGGTCGGCAGCGTGCCTTGAGCGGCATCGGCCCGTCATCGGCGACTCGTGAGTCGCGCCACCGTTCTGCCGCCGTCGTCGCGCCGCGTCGCCATGGGCCGGTGTCCCCCACGCCGCGAGCTCGTCGTGGCGGCCCCGAGCTTCGCCCGACCCTACGCTCGAACTTCAGCGAGGCTGAGCTCGTCGTTCTGAGCATCGAAAGAGCTCTCCATCGCCAGGGCCGAGCTTCGCGTCGGCGAGGTCTCCTCACTCGTCGAGGCGGCTTAAGTCGGAGTACCGGGGCGCCCGCAGCGCCAATAACAACTAAGACCCGCGCCCGAGCAGCAGAGCACGACAGTAAAGGGGAAGAGAACTCGCAGGTAGTCGATATACGCCTCTTCGGCGGTGGCTCGAGCACCCGGACCCCGGGTTGCCTACGCCCGAAAGGAACCCGCCCTTGAGTGCAGCTGAACGGCGCCGCCTTTGGGCTGGGGCGCGACTCCCCTCGAGCCAGCGTCGCGTAGCCGGCATCAAGGCGGGGAGCCCAGATGAAGTCCGATCCCATCGGCTCACGGGCCTCGCGGACGGCGGAGGGGACCCGCTGCTCGGTGCCTTCGCCTTCCTCCACGCCCTGGCGCCAGCAGCTCGGCGAACCTGTTTTCCGGGGCTCGGTCGGCCTCTCCGGCGTCGCCCTCTCGGGGAGGGAGGGGCGCGAACCAAATGACTTCACTTACGCCAACCTTTTGCAAAAACACGAGCTCATCCTCACGGAACTCAAAGCGATAAGTGGGCAACCTCGAACAAACAAGAAGTCGCGAGCTCTTACGGCGCTGGCGTATCCGCATCGAGGGAGAACTTGGGGGCTCCGGGGGCCCTCGCACCCGTCTGCGTCGGTAGAGTTATCCACCATTCCACGATTCCAGCGGTCGGCCGCCGGCGTTCGCGCGTCCCCCACGAGCAGCTGCGAGCTCCGGCTTCATCTCCCGAGCAGCGAGGCGTGCGTCGTTGGAAGCGGCACCCGGCGCCTTTCGCGAGCCGGGGCCTCGATGATATGGTTCCATTTGTCGGGCCGGCGTCGCGGGCGCTTCGTCTTCAACGCCACGGCCTCCACTGCCGAGGGCGTGATCGTGCGGACCCTCACGCCCACGGTACGCTAGCGGTGTCGAGCGTCTTCCCGGTGTACTTCGGCGGGAGGATGGTCGAGGTCGTTCTTGAGGTAGAACCACTCCTCCCTCCACCGGGGTTTTGCGGTCGGGAAGTCGCCCACAGGAAAGAACTTCGCGGACCTTCCCACCGCGCAAGCGGATCGTGGCCCGAGGCAATCGAGACCGCACCTCCGGGACCTCCGTCGCCGCCCTTCAAGCCACTGGATCTTGGCGTGAGGCGAAGTCTTGGGAAGAGCTCCGGTTGGGGGAATCCCCAACCATCCCTCGCCGAGCATCGTGAGCGCCAGCATGCGAGGATCGCGGATTCGGCGTCAGTCTTGAGGCTTCGCCCGATTACCACAGCAGGGCTCGGAAGAAATGCGTCGGCGGGGGCGCGAGCGCAGCGCTAAAGGAAGGCCAGCGACGCACCACGCACCCCGCCCGGCGGATCGGAAACGTGCGACGGGCGGGAGGATCCACTCTTCGGCCTCCTCGCCGCCGGTAATGGGAGCCTGCCGACGAAGCCGCGAGCTCCAGCCGCCGCTTGTCGCCGCCGAGCGATGCCATGTCCCCATCTTGCGCTTCGAGGCGGATCACCGGGCGGAATGGGGACGGAGAAGTAGATCTCAGCAAAGTATGTCCTCTCTCTCTCTCTTTCTATCTTTTTTTCTCTCTCAAGCTCTTTGGCTTTCGTGAAGGAAGGGGGGAGAAAGGTGAACCGCCCCGTCTCCGCCTATTTATAAGGCCCCAAGTCGCGACGGATCGCCGAGAAGGAACCGCGAGGGGTGGGGGCCACGCCCGGCGTCGGCCCACGCAGCGCCTGCAGTTGCTTATGTACAACATACGGTCACTACGGCGGAAGTCAGCCCTTCGCAGTATTAATGGGATAACTCCGTCCAGCGGGGAAAAATCCCAACGGTAAAAATCCCAACGGCTATTTTTTTACCCACCAGGCGGAGCGAGCTTCGACACATCGGCTAAAATCTTTGAGCTCGGCGATGGGGAAAGCAATCTGGGAGGCTCGCCATCCTAGGGTTCTAAGGCGGCCCGGCCACAAGGGCTCGTGTCGCCCGAGAACACACCCGCAGTGAGGGCGCTAAGGCAAAAGCGGCAAGCGGCTCTTGCCCGGAACTCGAGCGAACTTCGGGGGCTTTAAAAAAGCGTGTTGGTTGCCAAAGGAAACAAAAAAGGCGACTTCGGGGTTATCCTCCACGAGCGAAAGGACACGAGGTCCACGGGCTCTTGAGCGAGCCGGAAACCCAGTAAAAGTCGGCGCCTTTGGAATATGAGTCGGTCGCGGTGACCACTCCGAGCGAGCTCGAGCTTGGCCTCCCAGACCACCGCTATCAACTCACGAGCACTCGGTTTTGACCCGCGAGGTAAACCAAGTCGAGCTCACCCCCTTTTACGGCCTCGTGCTATATAAGCGGGGGCGAACACCACGATAGCCTATAAAAGCCTCCCCTTGGACCTCTCGTCCCGCGGAGCCTCGGGGACTACACCCCCGAGGTTCGCTCGAGCACACTGCGGGGATCACGAGGCATCAGGGGAGGCGAAACCCAAGCAAAGGGAGACACGGGGGGCTACTGCATCTGGTCGAGCGGCGAAAGCGTCCCGAACAGCCGAACCCCTCCGTGCCGAGGTGTTCACGGACTCGGGGAACACTATCGACAAGATTGTCCCGTTCTAGCCTGGCGTCGGGCCCGAGCGCCGCCCAGCGAGCTCGAGACCTCGCGACTAACTACGGTCAGACCTCGACCATGCGAGGACAAAATTGGTACCTAACCCTTACGCCTTCATTGTTCACAAAAGCATACATACATATAGACACAGTGCATGAACCGGTAAAAGGAAACTACAAAAAGCGAAAGAGTGCGAAGAGGTCCTATCTACAGCGGCTTCCACGGCGGCGAAGTCCTACGGCCTCACCAGAGCTCGCAAAAGCTCGCGGTCGAGCGTCTTCGCGGTCCTTGTCGAGCTTGAGCTTGGTGGCGATGACCTTGGAGGGGTGGATGCCCACGTTAGCGGCGAGCCGTTCACCTCTCGCCCTTGCGGTCCTTGTCGAGCTTGAGCTTGGTGGCGAGACCTCGCCGGGGCCGGAAGCCGCCCGCCGCCTCCGGACTTCGGCGGGCTACTCTTTCCGCAGCGGGCGTCGGCGTCGATGTTGGCCACCACGCCTCCGCGGTGACCTCCGAACTCACTCGGCGTCGGCACCAAAAGCTTCGCCACGAGTCTCCATCGGCGAAACCGCGGATCCCGTCAGAGTCGGCGCCGGTCCGCAAGCAGCGCCATCGCCCGGGAGCGTCACGCTCAGCGGCGGGCGCCCGCGAGGCAGCAACTACGAGGGAGCCGCTCCATGAGCGATCCGCCTCCTCGGGTGGCTGCGAAGGAATTACAAAGGGATCGGCGGGCGGACATCAACTCAAAAAGACCAAGCGAGGAAGGGGAGAGCGCTCACTGCGGCGAGCCGGTCGGCATTCGCGCGAATCGCGCGCGCCATCGCGAGCTCACGCTCCAAGGTAGTGCGATGAGCGCCGCCCTCACATCTCCACGACCGCGGCGGCCCGAGTCGGGCGGAGCTTCGGCGATCACCGCCTCCCGGCGGAGGCGAGGCGCGCCGGAGGCTGGCGGAGAAGGCATGGCCGGCGGGCTCGGGGATCGGCTGCCGACGCATATTGCGGCCGGGGAAGGCAGAATCCCCTCTGGCTGGCGTCGGCGTCCTCCTCCCGGGCCTCCCAGCGTCACGAAGACCCTTGACCCTCCATCCGTCGGCGAAGGTGGCTCGAAGGGGAGGAGAAAGAGTGCGGGGAAGAAGAGCGAATGCCACCTCCACGACCCGAGCCATTATATTTATAAGCCGGGCGTGGCGGTTCGCCTCCCCACGCGGGGAGGCGCGCTCGCGCTTCCCCACGATCTCCACCCACGATGCACGATTCGCGAGCGAAAGCGTCGCCAATAGCGGCGACTCAGTAGCTGCGACTCAATCAGCGAGGGACGCTGAGCGCCCGCATTAACCACCGATAAAACAAAAGCGGCGAGCGGCGTTTTCGTTTCCCAAGGAGCCCGTCACAAGGCGCCGCCAGCGACCCGCAGCCGGCTCATTAGAAAATCCACTAAGGGAGAGCGGGCTCTCCCAGGATAGCTCGAGGGCTCGGCGGTAGCGGGTGCGAGCACCCATACCTCGAGGTCGATCGGCTGGTGTCGGGGCGAAGGAAAGGCGAGCTTCGAGGGATCGGCGGCCTCCGAGACAACAGGTCGAAGGGCTCACAACAACACTAAAAAGCCTCGCGGAGCTCACGGCTCTCCGAGCCTCGAGACTACACCGGCGGGTGCTTTCAGCCCACCACGACAAAGCTTATGACTACGAACCCCTGCCCCAGTGGCGCCAAGCGGGAGTGACCGAGGGAGATCTCCTCTCTCCCAAATGCCTCGGGGGCTCTCATGTGGGATCAATATTTTGGATGACCCCAATCCGTCAATCAAGACCCTCGACATCATGTCTCGAGAGGATTCTAACCAAACACCTCTCCTCCACCCATGGTAAGCCTCGGCCCGAGCGGGTTACTCTGGCGCCGAGCTCTTTCACAAACGAGACCTCTTTCGCCTCGCTTTCGAGGTCCCGTCGTCGGCCTTTTTGAATGGCCTTTCGAGCTCACCGGCGAGACCTCTTTCAGCCGCTCGAGGTCCACTGTGACCCCCCTTCAAGTTTGTCGCTAGAGCTCTCGGGCAACGACCTCTCCCGATTAAACGAGCTCGAGCTCCCCAGCCGCTCCGCTCAACAAGCAGATCTGAGCTTCGTCCCCCGTCAGGAGGAAATATTTGCATGCGGGGGTTGGCCAACCACTCCCGGCGAGCACGCGTGGCCCATCGCGGAGGCACGATGGCGGAAAAGAGCGGCCCGTCTATCGCCCGCCCATGCCACGATGACTCCAACGAGTGCGTCCGCGATGCTGAGCGAGTACGAGCGGCGTGGCGCATACCTCATCCACGGCATGGGCACTCCCCGCGCCGGCGGGACCGATTCCAACCACGATTGGGGGCGGTCGCGACCCTTTACGCCACCTGGGCCGGGACTCGCAGCGTGCGGCGGCGACCAATCTTGGCACCGAGGCCGTCAAGAGCTCAAGAGAGGGCCACGGCCAACCAAAGAGCTCGATCAGAGAGCTCGATCGTCGTATCTGTCAACTTCGAGCAACTCCGCCATCATGGCCGGGAGGCGGCGCATACCCGTCATCGCCATCGTCGGCAACATGGGCACCCCATACCGAAGGGCGACTTCCCACTACGGTCAAGGGCGGCGGCGCGCATGACCACCGCCCATGCCCCGCCAGCCATGTAATGGCGATGACCCGATTCTCGGCATCCAAGGCCGCCGAGAGCTCGAGGTAGCTATTAACCAACTTCATGACTTCGCTGCGTAGAGCTCTTTAGCGAGCCGATACGGTATCATATTGTTCCACCTACCCCGCCCCAACTCGAATCACATGTTCTATCCCCCCTTGCTACTATAAAAGGAGGGGTAGGGTCTTGATTGGGGCAAGCAAAAAGAAGAAGAACAACGCGCGGTTCTTCTCAAACCCATCCTCACTCTCATATTGGCACTTTGCCTCAATCATAGAGACTTGGGAGCCGCTCCCTCTCGCCCGCTTATGCGCACCGATGCGAGCATTTGAGCTCGGATAGTGAACACACCTTGGACTAGGGAGCCCGACTTTTGCCCGAACCGGTATAAATCTGTGTCATTGTCTCGAGCTAGGCCACTCGAAGTCCGCACTAGCCACCATTCTTGTGGCGGTGGTATTAGACCACGACACTTTGGTAGAGGCATCGGCAGCTCGGCTCTGCTAATGGGCCGCCTTGTTAGCACGCCAAGCCGAGGCCGGCGAAGCTTCGATTCTGGCTCCGTTGCTTTAGATTGTGTCGGTGAGAGAGCAAAGGAAGAGAGAAAATGACTTCTATGAGCAATGATGCTACAGTGGCGAGCAAAAGGACCCAAAGCCCGGCGCTCCATCGCCAAAAGCGAGCCCTAAGGGGTAAGTACATTGGTGTTGTCTTATAACTAGTCTCATATAGTGCCACGTAATTTAAGACAACAATAGAATACATATACAATGGTTGTCTTTCTAAGTTGACTCATAGCAACTTCGCATTTCTTAATTTATGGAGAGAGAGTAAAAATAGGATTATGAGGTGCATGACAACCAACTCCTACAATGGTAAAATAGTTATCTCGTAGTCCTAAATTTTTAGCTTATGAGACCGGATTGTTTCGTGACGGCTTACCTCATTCTCTCCCACATCTCTCTTTCCTCCGCATAATCAAAAAATCCTATGTGACGATGCATGAGGCAGGTGTATGAGGCGTCTCATACAATCGCCTCATGCATCGCCGCGTAGGGATTTTTTTGATGATGTGGAGGAAAGAAAAAGGCGCTTAGAGAATGAGGCGCTTGTCACGCTAAACAACCGCCTCGTAAGCTAAAATTTATGACTATGAGACAACTATTTTACCATTGTAATGCAGTTGTTGTCATATGCACCTTTACAATCCTATTTTTACCTTTTACATAAATTAAGGAAATGCAAGTTGCTAAAGACAAGTTAGAAAGACAATCATTATACACGTAATTTATTAAGTCGCCTTAAATTGTATGACACACTATATGAAACTAGCTATAAAACAACACTAATTTACTTGCCCTAGGCCAAGGATCCAATTTTGCGGCCTCCACTCACCTTGTCCAACCGATAACTTTTTTGCTTCTGATAGCACAAACGTGGAGATCCATCCCTGCAGAGAGAATATAATGGCGCCTCCATTGCCGCGATCAACTCACTCGGCACCATGCCGAGCGACAAGAAAAGTACAGTAAACGCGAGAGCCGCCTGCAACTGTGCACGTCTTGATGATGCCGTGCAGTGCAGCGATGCACTTGCGGTGCAGAGTTCAACAGCACCCTGAAAACTCAACTTGTCATCGTCTTCGTCTAGCTCCCCAGTTCAGAACTTGAGAGTTGAGACCGATCCTCAGCCGTTTGTGGGCGGGCATGCAAGGAAGGAAGGGATCGATGGCATGACACTATGCATGGGAAATCTAGAGAAAAAATCTAGCATCGCAATGGTGTGACGACTGAGAACTGCAGCAGTTCCAGTTCCAACTACAGTAACTCTCAAGATTCAGAAACTGAAACAAATAACAAACAAACATCTCCCTACCGACTACTCCTACTACATTTAAAGGAGCATAGGCACCCCCTTTCTTGCCAGTCCCCACATCGCAAGGCAAATCGGCCACCGCCGCCGCCGAGGGCGGGCGGTGTTGCGACCCTGCGAGGCTTCCTATCCTACCTGCGCTGCGCTTGAAGTTGAGGTGGGAAGAAGAGGAAGTCGGTATTGGCAAGGTGGGAGGCAGGTCACCGACGCGAGCCTTTGCTTCCGTCCCCTGCTGCCGCCGTGGCACCCTCGATTCGCCCGCCACCACCGTTAACTTCACCCGGCGACCTCGGCACGGTCCTCCCCTCCGTAAGGTACCGCTATGCACGCCAGCTATTCGTGGAAATTCCCCTGTGCAGATTACAGAATGACAGAGCACATGGACAACGCAACACTACAACTAAGTAGTATTGAGAAGAAACAGATAGGAAGCGTAGTAGCCATAATAGTTATATTCAGGATGATTTGATGTTAACGGTCATCTTTGACATCACTGGCATTTCTCCCCACAATTCTGTTCATATCTCAAAGTCTGGATATTTGTTGCATGTTTATATTTCTTTATTACTTCTGAAAATGTTCTGAACATCAGGTTT
>JADLZK010009254.1:0-115478 GCA_015847255.1 Hyparrhenia diplandra | reverse complement strand
CTCGCCGATGGCTCGTGCCGAGCCTCCCGCGTGGTATGGAGTCTGCACCACACCCAACAGGCCACCGCGCGGACCCCTGCTCTTCCCGTCTCGGTCCGGCTGCATCCATGCGACGCTATCACGAGCGACACGCCAAGGGGACGAGCCTCGCCTGGCCGGGCGAACACGGCCCCTACTACGAGTCCGTAGCTCGAAGGACAAGCACAAGCCTCCGCCCCATGGAGGGTCCTTCACCACACTGCTGAGGCCGGGCACGCATAAGCTTCAAGGACCACTCAGGGACGGGTCCTCACCAACGCTGAACATCGAACGCCTACGCCGCTTTTTACTCCCCTAAGATATACTCAAACCTTGTAGCCGCAAGAGCTCAATAAAACACCAATTCGATGCAAAAGCCTCAGGTAAGCATCTCTCAATTCACACCCTACTCAACCGAACAAAAGCAACGACAGCTCTCGCCTGTGCAGTGCCCCGCCTTGCTCGGGGCTACAGGAACGGGGGGCACACCCCATCATTTCAACACACCGTTTTTCGCAAAAGTTCACGAAGTTCGGAGCTCGTGACGGAGCTCACACTCAAAGAACTCACGCTCTCCCTTACGACCCAAACGATATTTAAAACGACTAAGTCCCGAGCTCAACGAACTTAGAGCATGGTGCGATCGCCTAATAACCTCCCAGCCTCATGTCCAGCGAGAAACGACCCGCCACTCGACTCTCGAAGTCACGAGCTCACAAAATTCAAAGTAGAAATTGAGCGGTAAAAAGGGGAAAGACGCTTTCCATTAACAAGAGCACATGCTCCCAATAGTTTTTACAAAGCGCCTCAACTACGAGGACTTAGAAACTTATCACAATCAAAAACTCAATGCCTCGAACTCCTCCTATGCGAGGTGGGGAGACCCGGTCTAGCGGCTCTCGGGCGGGGACGTCCTCCCGCGGCCTCCTCCCTCGGCAAGCTCCTCGGCGCTTCACCCGCACCGTCGGGGCTCAAAGACTTCAAGCTCCCTCGGCGGCTTGAAGGGGGGGGGGCTCGGGCAGAGCTCCGCGGTGGCAGCCTCGCGGCCGGCGGCCTCGGCGGCGTCTGTCGGCGGCGCCCACCGTTTTCACGAGATCAACCTCGAACGCGGTAGTGGGTGAAGACGACGCTGATTGCCTTGTGGACCACCCGGCCGGCTCCCTCGGTTACCTTGCGGAGGGCCGACACCCGCGTGATCGGTCCCGCCGCCTCCACCGCGCCAAAGACATCACAAACGCCCTCAACCACGGACACAAGGCTCCCACGCGCGCGCTCCGGCTCGGCCTCCTTCCACGGCCTTTGATCGCGCGCCCGGAGGGCTTCGACCTCTTTCAGTAGCGTCGGCGAGGTCGCCGGGTCGCGCTTCAGAGTCCGCCTCCTTCTCTGCGCGTGCCAGTGCGTATTTTGGCAGGAGGCCTCGGCGGAAGGCCAGCTCCCGGCTTTGTCTTCGACATCCTGGGCCGCTTTCGGGGGACTTCTCTTTCTCCCCACGCAGAAGACAAGAAGATGGCTCGGCACAAGAATCACCACGGCTAAAACCGAGTCAAAAGCGATCGCCCGCTTTTACTCCCGGCTCGAGTAAAGCCCCTCGCTCGTTGTGCGAAGTGCTCGTTCTCGGTGTTGAGCTGGTCCCTCCCGCGATTGTCGCATGGCAACAGCACCACATCTCGGCGGCCTCGCGGTCATACGAGGTCCCGCCGGGGAGAGCGACCGCCTCAGCCAGGAGACAAAGAAGCAAGATAGGGTGAGAACACTCACCCACGAAGGCTCGGGCGTCGCGCCGAGGAGGCACTCGCGGGTTCGTCTTCTCCTTGTAGAGGGACTCGCCCTGCGCTCGACCGCCGAGCGCCGGCTCTTTGTCCTCAGCGGCGGCGGAGGGTGTCGAAACGCCTCGCGATCTTCGCTGCAGCGTACTGTGGGCGCGGCTCGAAGCCTCCTTCCGCTCGAAGCCGCTTCCCACGAGAGCGGCTGCCCTCTTGTGCCGCCCGGGAGGCCCGGTCCTCCGCGACGCGGGATGAACCCGACGACGCCCTCCGGCCCCGACGCCGAGGAACTGTGTGATGGAGTTCGCGCCAAGTTCTTCGGGCTCGGCTCGCGCCGCCCCAGCCCGGCCTCCCAACGAGCCGCTGCCCCTCGGAAAGCACGTGCCAACGTTGTACTGGATGGAGTCCTGCACACCCTGAAGCGCAACGCGTGAACAACCCGAGAAGGCACAAGGAAAGACATCTCGTGTCGTAACGGGCCTAAACTGGCGAGGCGGAGCACGCATACGGGATCCTCGGAGGGCGAGGCGGCGCGGCGCCATCGGGCATAGGACGGCGGAAGAACGGCGACGCGCCTGGGGCCGTGGGGACGCTTGCCGCGCGACAGCGCACGGACACCGGACGCCGTTCATCATGACCTCCCCGGTGGCGAGGAAGGTACCCCGGAGGGGACCCGGCAATATCCCCTAAGATCGGGGTCCGGCGGCCCTCTCGCCCGGCCCGCGCGATCCTCGCCACCTCCGCCATCCCTTCATCGCCGGGCGTGGATGATGGGGTGCTCCACGACGGCCTCCTCGGTCCGAGGCAGATCCCGAAGCCTGGCCCGGCCCTTGGCGAGCCCCCCCACTGGGCTTCCTCGGAACCGCCGTCCCATCTCCGTCGCCGTAAAGGGGCTCCGTGAGTGGCTTTGGGCGCCGGGCCGCTCAAGGAGCAGCCGGTTGGAGCTCTGGTCGAGCTCAAACCGTCCCCCGCCGGCTCACGTTGATGACCGATGCCGATGAGGGGCCTGGCCTGAGTGAGCTCCCTGTGGACAAATAGAGCGTGGTAAACAACGCCCCTTGAAAGGGAACGACGCCATCATCCTCGAACCACGCCGCCGAAGCTCGCCGCCCGTCGTCTCCGTCACCGTCGCGGGCTTGTCCCGTGGCGCTTGAGCTCGCCGCCACCGTCCGCGGGAACTCATCAGCGGCGGAGCCAGCAACGTTGAAGCTCATCGTCGGCGGCACCTGTGGCTGCTCACCGCCGCGCCTGAGCTCCTGCGGCGGGCCAAACAGCCGGAGTTCACGGGCGCTTCTCCGGTCTGGGCGCCGCCCTGGCATTAACGAGGCGAGTCGAGCACTCATAGCGGGACGCCAAGCATGGAGAGGTGACCACGGCCGCGCGAACTCACTGTGGCATTTTGTCGCTACTCTTCCTTCGACCTCTCCGGCGCCCGAGCTTTGACCCGCCCTGCCGGGCAACCGGCTCCGGCGTCGTGGGCTTGGGCACGGCACGGCCGAGGCTGTGGGCGGGCTCCGTAGCGACGAGGCGGCGACACGAGGGGCACGTGGGAGCCCACGCGGGGGCCGGGGCCAGTCCCGACCTCTCGAGGCTGCGAGTTCCGCGCGATGTCGGGGCTCTCCAAAAGCATGACGACGGGCTCACCTCCTGCGAGCCGCTCGCCACCACCGCTGATCTATTCTCCCCCGGGGCCGGAGCCCGGCCTAACGGGCGGGTGGGAAAGGGGCCGAGAGCCGAATGGCCGCACCTCACCGGCACGGAGAGCTCGAACTCGAGAAGCTCGTGGCGAATCAAAACGAAAACACAGGATCGGGCGGGCGGAGTTCTTACCGGCGCGGATGTCTCCGGAGTTTGGCCGAGATCGCGGGGGCCCGCGGCCTCTCACCCGTCTTGGTCACCACCTTCATCCGTAACTCCACCCGATCAACGGTGAGACCGGGCGGCTGTCCCCGTAACGGGCCTTGTCCACCGTCATCTCCACATGCGGAGAGCTCGATTTCGAGGGGCACCACCGCCCCTTCAAGCCAGGCCGCGATGATGGGTTCACCGTCAACCCAAATGGCGTCCCTGAGCGGCCCGATCTTGCTCACGGCCTCTCCACCTCTGCCATGAGCTCTTGTGTGGCATTTCACGCCACACCGTGTTCCCTGCCGCGCGAGGTGCGGCCCGGTGTATCGCCAGCGAGGATGGGACGGGTCGTTCTTTAGGTAGAACCACTCGCCCCTCCATCCCGATTGGCGGACGGGAAATCGTCTTCCGAAGGTCTCGCGGACCTTCCCCCACGCCATAAATC
Source organism: Hyparrhenia diplandra (assembly GCA_015847255.1). Classification (NCBI taxonomy): domain Eukaryota; kingdom Viridiplantae; phylum Streptophyta; class Magnoliopsida; order Poales; family Poaceae; genus Hyparrhenia; species Hyparrhenia diplandra. The sequence continues at coordinate 111,404 of JADLZK010009254.1, read as the reverse complement.
GCATCGGGCACGCGCGGCTATCGGAGCCGGCCCACCGCCCCTTGGCCGCCGATCTTGGCGAAGACGTAGTACTTGAAAAGCTCCCCCTTAGGGATCCCCAACCGGCCCGCACAAGATCGTAAGCTGCCGAGAGGAGCAACACCCCATTGGGGCGTCAGCTTTGGAGCTCGACGCCCAAGACAGATGATACGCCGGAAGAAGTCGGCCCCCGGCATCCCGGCCGCTCGTGGACGCGATGAACGACACCACGCGTGATACATCCGCGGGTCGGGGACCGCGTGGACTTCGGGCGGACGACCACTCCATCGCCGCCATCCGGCGGGAACGGGAAGCCCACCAACGGTCTGCATCTCTCGACATCGCCTCCCACCGACGACCACGCACGAACCCATCTAGCGGCCCTTTTTGCGCCGGTGCCGGCCAAGAGGAGAAGGGGGAATTGGATCTACTGACAAGCGGCCGGGCAAATCTTCTTGGCAAAGGGAAGCAGAGGGCACGAAACCGGAAAGGTAAACCGCTCCTCGACTCCCGCCTATTTATAGGAACTGGCTCGGCGGAGGCGTCAAGAGAAGAAACCACGAGGGGACCCACCTCCCCGTCGTCTGTCACGCAACCGCCGCGCGAGATTGCCGTGGGACGACACCGGCGGAATCGAACCGCCGCGACATTAAGGCGTGTAATCGACGACCAACGGTAAAAGCGGTAAAGATCCCAACGGGCTTTTACGCAACGGGTAAAGCGCCAAGAGCTCGACGCAACGGTCGAAACATTGAGCCCCGAAGCGCGGAGCTCGTTGCACGAGCTCACCGCCGGTTCAAGGGTCAAGCTCGACTCGAGAACTCCTTTGCGCCATCCCGAAGCAAAGAAGGGCTGAGAGCACCTTGCGGAGCGGCCTCGACTGACCGCATGCAGCTCTCGAAAGGACTCGGGGCTTACGCTGTGCTTGCGTCCCGGTGGGCGAGGGCTCGAGCGACTCCGAGCCGGCCTCCTCGAGGGAGGACCACGAGAGTCGGGCCCTCGACCGGTGGTCGATCCACTAGCTGATCGTACAAAGCGAGTTAACGAACTCGGGCCTCACGGACCATCCATCGGCGGCTCGCCGCCGGCGCTCGATTTCGGCCAACGAGGCTAGATCGGGTTCAAGCTCACCGTCTTCGCACTACGAAAGACGACGACAATTCAAAAAAGCCTCCGCAGAGCTCCACGGCTCTCAAAAAAATGCCTCGGGGCTACACCCCCGAGGTGTCGCTCGAGCGCACCCACGGCCAAATCTTCCCTCAACTTAAGGCGGCGTGGGAGAGATCCCTCTCTCTCTCCCAAACGCTCGGGGGCTACTGTGGGGGATCGATATTCCGGACACTCAGAATGAGCTCCCCCACTCAACGTCAACGAGCTGATGCAGCTCTAAGACCCCACTCGGTCGACGCAAAGAGCTCACTGCCCTACGAAGAGCTCCGCGCTCGCGGACAGGCTTCCTCCCATGGCCGAGTATGCGTATACGAGCTCCCCTTGGGGACCTGTTCCCACCTCCAGCGAGCTCTCTCGATGCAGCTCCCCCATCCGCGTGGCGAGCACTCTCCCAAGGACCTCTTTCCGCCCGCTCAAGCTTGAGCTCCACAAATCACAAGCGGCGGAAGAGCTTCACGTGCGAAGCCAACGGCCAACGCACGTTGGCCAACCACTCCACGACAACCGTAGCCACGCGCGGCTACAGCTACAGGTGGAGGTCTTTTTCCATCACAGCGCCCATACCCCATCGACTCCAACGAGGCGCCGCCACGGTGCCCTCAAGTCGACCGGTGTGCGCATGCCCCATCCATGGTATGGTCGCGCCCATGTCGGCGGGATCGATTCTGCCGCGATTGGGGGCGGCACGACGCCGGACCGCCGCCCCAAACCTCGATTCGCGCCGCAGCGGCAACCAATTTCAGCCTCAGAGGCTGCAAAAGAGCTTCGGAGGCGACTCCTACCCGACCAAAGAGCTCGTCAGAGAGCTCCCTCGCCGTGCCCCGTCGCATCCAACAGCTCTACTACGGTCCCGGACGGGTGCATACGGAGCGCATCTCGGCGTCAACGGCATGGCCGCCCCTCCCATACCGAAGAGACGGCTTCCAACTACGATTGAAGATGGCGACGCTGACCATCGTCCTGACACGGATTCCCGCGCATGACGACGACCGATTCCGACATCCAAAGCTACGAGGCTCGAAGAGAGCACCTGGCCAATCAACGAGCTTTCGTTGGAAGAGCTCTTTCACCCACCCGCCACTCCATGGCTCCTCATTCTATCCGTTCTCGCCTCGGCTCGAAGAGCTCATATGTCCCGCTCCCTTGCCACTATAAAAAGGAGGAGCGGGGTTCTCTCGCTGAGCCACGCGACACAACGGAACAAGGAGAAAGAAAAAACACCAACATCCTCACACACACTCGATATTGGCACTCGCCTCAATCACAGAGACTTGGGAGCCTGCTCCCTCTCTCGATCCGCTTGTACGCACCCCGGTACGAGCGTTTGAGCTCGGATAGTGATCACACCGGACTAGGGAGCCTGATTTTGCCCCCAACCAAGATAAATCTTGTGTCATTGTCTCTAGAGCTAGGCCATTCGAGAACGCACTAGCTGGATCGACATCGTGAGATGTGGTCACCGCGATACGGCACCACTCGACACCTAGAGATAATCATAGAGATGATTGTATCGGCTTGTATCCATAATATATTATGTGTTCATGAATATCCATTAAAGACAACTTGTATCGATTGGAAATTATGTGAATTGTTTGTGAGACTCTTTACTTGTATGGTTATTCTGTAATTGTCCCTGGTCGAAGTTCATGTGAGGACACACATGAATATTAGATCAGCACACATATTGGTTGTCAGGAAGCATGCTGTGAGGTATAGTCAATCAAGATGGAATTGCCCCTCTCCATGAGAGAGAGAGATATCACCGGACCACTCGATTGATTGGATCAAGAAATGCATGGCGGTGCTTGGGTTAAGTGTTAACTCACGAGGTGGACCAAATATCGTGTGGCAAGGGAATAACATGTATGTGAGTTTGTGGTGGTTCGTCTCGATATGATCATTGCGTACACATGGGGAGTTGACACGTCTTGCTAGAGGCCGTCAGCTATTGGTCGAGTAGGAGTACTCGGGCCATGTTTATGTGTGCGTGAGCCCATAGGGTCGCACGCAAGGGGAAAGGAAAGCCTAATTCGGATCTGATCCAATTAGACGAGGCTTAGGGTTACTATGGGCCTCTAGCCCGAGCCCTCGTTAGGGACGCCTATAAATATGAGAGGTGGGCGCGGGGCTAGGTCAAGCCACGCCACTTTGGCGTACATGCCGCCCCCACGCCCTCGCCTCTTGCTCCTCGCGGACCTAGCGGTTCGGGGCGCACGCTTCCTCCCCGTACGTGTGGGATACCTCGGAGGTGCTACATCCGGAGCACAAGGGACGAACCGCACATGGAGGACGGGACGTGAGCAATCAACGGCGACGCAATCGCGCTTCTGTAGCACATCTTCGCCGAGGGTCGACACTTCCGCCGCACCTGGCGTCTAGTGGTAATCCCGTGATCTATAACTAGCGAAGAGATCCTTGGTTTATGGGTAGAAATATTTTGTTTTCTCGCTAGCGTAGCGATCCCATAATCCTTCAATTACCGCTTTCCAGTCTTTTCGAGAATCGGAAAGGAACAACTGTTCCCTGAGAAAGTAGAGTTTAGTGAATCTGAACTCGGTATTTAGTAATTTTGGGAAAACCCTAGAGAACCCCTTTCTTCCTACCAAAAATATTATTCCTACCTTATCTTGGATGACCTTAATTCTTCCTAGTTCACTTCTCGTTCCCCTGTGGAAATTGATACCTCGAATACTTCTAGGTGAAAGCTACTTTGTTGGTATATGACAAGCCTACAAAAATATTTATAATTTGTATAATCCATAAGCGAACGGATACCGATGAGCACTTCACCCGAGAGGGTTTAATATCGAATCCACGGGGAAACGGGTGAGGAGACTACGATCTAATCTTAACCCGTAGTAGCACAAGACTTAAGAAGGTTGAGATAGCGAGAAAGGATTACTAAGATATCTAATTCTTATCTTGGTAAGCCATGCTGATATTATCCTTATGGGGACGTACTCAAAGGAAAGTAGGGACAAAACGTGCAATCCTCCAGCAACAAAGTCCTACTTGGCCTAACCAACAGGATGTGGAATTCAAAGGAATCAATGGTACTTGTCACTACCACGAACTACCACGCTCCGGAAGGTAGGGTGTATCTAACGAGATACCCGCGTCCCAAACACCACGTTTGCACTACGAATATTACTCTAATCTAGGTACCCAGTTAAAGTACTCAAAAGAGACTCGTAGACCAATAAGAACAATATAAACAATATTACTTACTAAAAGAAGAAGTAGATTACCGAGTAACTCCAAGTGTAGGTTAACTTCCACCGAGGTACAAGTTGTGGAGATAGCACCGACAGGCCGACACCTCCTCCGATCCCTTCCCTCTCTCTATCTCTCTTGTTCTAAAGACTAGATCTAATGAGATCTAATCCCCTCTTGCATGCTAACTCTTCTAGATCTATTTCTATCTAGACCTAGGGGGAGACTTAGGGCCTCAGCCTATTGATACTGAATGATAATGAATTAGGGTTTCACCCCTCGGGGTCGAGGGTCTCCGCTTATATAACCCTTGGTGATGAACAGGACCCTTGGATCAAACCGATCTTGAATAACGGTGTAGATACAACCTCAATGGCGGTTACAAACCGACCTACGGCGGGCTCCTGGTCTGGGCTTAGGACATCAAGGCGGTCGCCATGAATGGGCCTGGCGATCGCCGGTCCATCATGGATCTTTGATTCAACTTTCGTGGGTGTGTAGATCTCGCCGATAGCTTTGTAATGACCGGTATTTTGCAGGAAAACGGATTCGAATGAGAAAGTTATGACGGTTTTAGTGAACTCTACTCAGAATCGATCTCTTTTGATTCCGAACTCGAATATAGCAAACAATATATCTGCTTTCGATCGTGTCGACGAGCTCTTTGCAATGGTGCTATCTTGGTATATGTTTGTAACATGTTTTATGCTTCTTATGTCTTGCAAACTCTAGGCTTTTTCTGTTTAGTCCCTGAAAATATACAAATCACCAAAACTTGTGGAACTATGTTAGTAAAGCCCCTAGTCTATGTGATTATTTATTTTATGCCCTTATTCCATGTTTAGTTAACTAGTAATATTATGCTATAACAGGTGTCAACAGCTACAACGGTACTTCCGTGCGCTTGTGGATTTATCTCGCTACGCTAAAAAATACCAACAACAATCTAGGATGTACTAAGTCTGGATAACTAGTTGTGCGACTAAACAAAGCGCGGTGGTGTGCATCACAGCTCCTCGTCCAACCCAACGAAGGAGCCATGCTGCATCGGCGGGAAGAGTTCCCCGACCGTGAGCTGTTCTGGGGAGGGCACGCCGGACGCGGGCGTCGTGGAAGCGTCTTTGCCAGACCCAGTCCGGGGTGTTGGACGGATCGTCCGCTCTCTTCCCGTTCCACTTGTTGAGGAGCACTCATGGACTTGGCGTTCCGGACGTGGATCCCTGTACACCGACTTCGCAGCAAGCCGGGAGCTACGGCGGATGGAATGGTTTGCACGAAATGTTGGTTTGCACTAGGTATGTTCCCAATATATTATCGTAAACAACAGTTGGGCAGATTGACAGTGATTCTCGTAAATAATTATGTAAAAAAATCTAGTAAAATTACTATTAAAAATTCTGGTAAATGTTACGGTAACTCTTAAGGGTAGAAAGGAATGGATATACACGGTGAAATAATTGGTCAAGTTGTATATAAATAGACAGCACTATTGCAACTCTCGAACATATATTAAGGTACGGCTGGCTCCTTTTCCCAACCATTTGAACCTATTTTCTACCAGTCCCACTAACAGCTTTTCAGGTCACGAGAGTCCTTCGTTTGATGAGGGAGGGTATCTAAATTAAATGTGGACAGGTGTGTCCGTGTTTTGGTCTCACTCGGCCTTTGTGCAAAGAGTGGATGCTGACGACAAAGTATACATGAATCAACTTTGCAAAGGGCATATTCATATCACATTTAGTAAAGTATACGATGCCTCAACCGTTCGTCGGCTTTCTGTTACCTACTATGACCACAGGCATGTGCGTATGGACGCCGTTTTCCCCTAGCCACGAACTAGTGGTAGTAAAGCAAGAGTAAAAAAAAAAAAAAAAATACAGGAATGTTGCTACTGACCCGGCCGGCGATGTATTTGGCTTGGCTGGTGAGGAAGCACTGAGCAGAACCATCTTCCCTTGAACTCTCTTCTTCTTCTTCTTCTTCTTCCCCAGAATCATCACAATTCCTTGAACTATCGAGCACACACAGCAAGTAGCAGCTCCAGGGCAGTCGGAGAGGGAGAGGGCGAGCATCATGAGTCACAAGATGTCACCTTTGTCACCCACCGGCTTCCCCGCAGGTAGAATGGCTTTCCGGCGTGTTTCATTCCTGCACTATATTCTTCATCTAGGCTCCTGGGGACCACGCGGCAGCTTGGAAAGTGGCGTAGTTGTTGCAAATAAACAAGTACTACTAGTAGTAAAGCAAGAGTAAAAAATATCAAAGTTCAAAAAGAGAGAGTAAAAAAATCCAATACAGCAGGGCAGCTAGCAAAGTTGCTACTGACCCCGGCCAGCGATGTATTTGGCTTTGGCTGGTGAGCACTGAGCAGAACCATCTCCTCCCTCGACGCTAAGCAAAGCAGGCAGCAGCCATCTTCCTCTGAACTCTCTTCTTCTTCTTCTCCTTCTCCAATTCCCTATTCCTTGAAACTGTGTTGCTTCATCTGTTTTTCCTTGAGAACAGCAAAAGATTGAATTATATGACATGGACAGTGGCAATAGCAGTAGATTATCAGAATGCAATAATATTCTGATATAGGTCACACTTCCTGCTTGCCTCATCAACCTTTGGTGTCTTTTTAATTTATTGTGCACTTTTTTCATATGCAGAGGGCCTGAAGAATTATCCAAAACCAAATGCACCAAAGGTTTCAGGACAGAATTCACACGAGGCAAAACAAATAACGGCTGCTGCTGGTCTTCCCGATGACCAGAACAACACCAAAGCTACGGGTGTCAAACAAGAAATAAGCGCTCATGCAGACAATGGAGCATCTGTTACTGGTGACGTTGGTAATAGTACTCCACAGAATGCTGCAACACTAAACAGTTACCAGAATTTACTCAGAAGCTCCAGTGCAAATCAGAGTCTTCTTCAGCAGGAGGCATCCAGTGTCTTCAAAGGTCCTGCTGCAATGCACAATGGCATGCAGCTGGAAACATCTAGATCGTTCCCTGGACCTAACCAAGTGCAGCTGGCACAATTCCAACATTCTGGGTCATTTCAGCACCCAACGCTTCAGCACAACAATCTCCAGGGTTTGGGAGTGCAAAATAATCACCAGGGCTTGGGTGCGAGCCCACAATATCAGCAGCAGCATGTTCTAAATCAGTTGCTTCAAGAAGTTAAGAACACTAACAGCCGCACATTGCCACAGCAACCACCTCCAGATACTCCTAACGGAAACAGTGGTATCACATCAGGAGGTGCTAACACCAACAGTGCTGCTACCGGGGAGCAGGCACAGCGCATCAATAACAGCGCCGCAAAGGGTGCAGCCACGGTCGGTACCGGGCCTAGTAATGTGATCAACAACAGCACAGCCAGCATTGTCCCAAGTAGAAGTAACAGTTTCAAGTCGGTAAGTAGCAATCCAGCTGCTGCCGCGACTGCTGCTGGAGGCAATGCTGTGACTTCGAAGGCCGAGTCCTTCCACGAATTTGATGACTTTGAGCATCTCATCAGTAATGATCTGCTCATTGGGGACCATGAGTTCCCGTGGGACAATTGACGGAGTACAAAGACATCACACTGCTCAGACTTCAGTGTAAGCGTTGAGAAACAGCCTTCTTGGCTGCTAGTATGGAAACTAGCGTGTGGCGATAGAATGTTGCCCTGGATTCTAGTTTCTGCTTCGTTTCACGTTTTGTAGTTTTTATATTGCCGTTCGGGACAGTTAACTGATGTAACTTGAGTTGTGTGAGATAGGAGTTGGATTTGGCTTGTAAATGTGAGAGCAGTAACCGAGAGTTACTAGAATATATATCTTGCTGCTATAGAATGCCTCCTCTGTTTGTCAAATTATCCCAGTTCCATGTTGCAGTTATTCCCAGGCTAAATCTCGACAGCATGGAGGCAGCGAAAGAAGGTGATAGATGCCATGTTTCATGATCCAGCTTCGATTGGTTTGATCGTTGCAGCACTTCATGTACCATGTATCCAATATTGCGTGCTGGTAGTGGTGACTTTGTCCCAAATGCTTTGTTGGGTTCAAATATAGTGTCAAGCAAGGCTAAGCTAAAAATGCGTGGAATTTCAAGGGTAGATGAAGTCTACAAGCACCATATACGCTAAATTTCACGGTAAGCGTGGTCTGCAGGTAGATGAAGAATACAGTACTTCGATTTTGTACACACGCTGCATCTGCATCTCCATAGTTCATCCCATCACATGGCGCGCTCTTGCTTGGCCTCCTGGGGACCAAGCACGTTTTTAGGTACTATTTTTGGCTCTCCATCCCTCTCAAATCTTATCGCCATGCTTCACGATACGCGTGGTCCGCGGGTGGATGAAAAGTACCGCATGCAATGGCTTCCAAGCTTCATTCCTGCATCTCAAATGGTTCATCCAATCCCATGCCGCGCTTTTGCTTGGGCTCCTGGGGACCACGCGGCAGATTGGAAAATGGCGCAGTTCTTGCAAATAAGTAATAAAGCAAAAGTAAAAAAAAAAACCCAATACAGCAGGGCAGCTAGCAAAGTTGCTACTGATTTCCGTGCTTCACAGGCTTCCCCGCAGGTTGATGAAGTCTACAGTATCATATTATACGCTAAATATCACTATAGTAGCGCATAGAATGGCTTTCCGTGCTTTATTCCTGCACGCGGCAGCTTGGAAAGTGGCGTAGTTGTTGCAAATAAACAAGTACTACTAGTAGTAAAGCAAGAGTAAAAAATATCAAAGTTCAAAAAGAGAGAGTAAAAAAAAAATCCAATACAGCAGGGCAGCTAGCAAAGTTGCTACTGACCCCGGCCAGCGATGTATTTGGCTTGGTTGGTGAGCACTGAGCAGAACCATCTCCTCCCTCGACGCTAAGTAAATCAGGCAGCGGCCATTTTCCTCTGAGCTCGATCTCTTCTTCTTCCCCAGTTTCGGCCTCTGGAGAAACATCGATGTGTGCTAACTTGAAATATCGAGCACACACATAAAGTAGCAGCTCCAGGTGAGAGGGAGAGCACCGTGAGGAGCTTCGGCCTCTGATTCCGCTGGAGTGTAAGCATATGACAACCAATAAGGTAGCCGGCTAGCGTTGACCAAGCGGCAAGGTGAACGACCTGCAAATCAGAATCCGCAAGCTTGTACCAGGTTTGCTTAATAAGCACTTATTTATTCTTATCTACTGATTTCTATATATTATATGTCTATATTTATCCATATCTATTATACCTAATATCAAAGAGACAAAAATTTTACCGTACTTTTTTCCCGCCTTATATTTGCTTCACCTTTGACATGCATTGATTAGAGAAATCTGCATTAATTCTCCTTTTAGATTTGACTAAACAAATAAGTGTAAAAATATGGTATTGCATCACTAGTAGAGAAACGCCATAGTCCTGGTTGCCAACCCATAGTCCCAGTTATGGGAGCTGGGGCCATGCAATCGGGAATAAAGGTCTCTATTTTGAGTCTCGACTCCTACTACCGTGACAAATAAAGGTGTTTATATTGGGTAAAAATAGGTGTGTGGTTGTCGAGATTCAAACTCAGAACCTCCCACTTTAACGCCCTTGCTCCTGTTACCATCTAAACTGATCCACTACACAACATATGCTGTCCTTTTAAATTCACTCCGGAGGCATCATTAATTAGTGTGGGTCCTTGTCTCAAACCGGGACTAAGGCCTCCCGCGCTGACATGCCTGGGTGACCTTTACATCTGGGACTAAATGGTGGAATTAGTCCCATTTTGTATTGCAAATCGAGACTACAAGTATCAGTCCTCCCATTAGTCACGGTTGCAGCTTTATACCGGAACTAAATACTCACTACTACATAAAATCTTTTTGTGAGGCACTTGGCTTTTATTAACCGTGACGGTTTTTTTTAAAAACCGCCACGGTTAATGCCTCCATTTACCTAGGCGATTCAGTTTGATTAACCATGGTGATTATGATAATCGTCTTCATAAATAGATTAACCGTGGCGGTTTTTATTAAAAAAAGTTGATGAGGCCCAATCAACCAGCCCAAAGAGCCCATACCACCACTGACTATAAAACCGCCACTTAGGATTTCAGCTGAGTCATTGCTCTCCCTCTCCCTTAGCCGCCTCCCCCTCTCTCCCTCTCCCCTCACCGTGCCCTCCCTCTCTCCCGTCGCCCCTCCATCTCTCCCTCCCACCGGCAGCCCCACTCCTCTCCCCATGGCGTGCGCATGAGCTCCAACCTCACCATGGTGGCCTGCTCCTCCTCCTAACACGGCACCACTGCCTCCCTCCACGGGCTGCAGGGCGAGGATTTGGGGCAGCGGCGTGTTGATCTAGGGCACGCGGGCCGGTCCTCCCCTAACCAAAGGCCTCTCCCCTTTGACGGCGGCGTGGTGGCTCGCCCATGGCCCATCCCGCGGCGTCGGAGGCGAGTCCGGATCCGGTGTTGGAGAGGCTGGATCCGTGACGACGACCTCCCCCTGGGCGGATCCGGTGGCGGCGACGACGGCGACGACCTTCCCTGAAACCCAAGCGGCGCCGGCGGGTAATGGGTATGCCCTCATCCTCTCTCCCCTCCCCTCTCCTCTCTCTCTCGGATCCGGTCCGCCCCTAACCTCTCCCCCACTTAGATCCACAACGACGGTGACGGGCGGGCTGGCGGTGGCGGCGTGGCGGGTCAAGGCATGGCGGGCGCTGCAACCCGGTGGCCATGCGGTTCCAGCGGCCCGAGGCCCCTTCCCTCCCCTAACCCTAACGAGCCAGCGGTAGTGGATCCGACTGCGTGAGCCTAGATCCCGACCCATTAGGGTTAGGGTTGGGGTTTTTCTTTCTTTTTCGAGATTAACCCCACCACGCTTAATATTAACCATGGTGGTTTTTGGGGTTAAACCGCCACGGTTAATCGATTGATTAACCATGACCTTTGCTCACGAAAGTTCTTTAATGTAGTAGTGACTTTTTGGATGTGGACAAAAGGTTGTTTCTCTACCGTACATATATCATGTTTTGATAAATCCACATTGGTTCCCCCTTTGAGCTGCTACAGTAGCAAACGAGCAGTTGTATATTTTTAGTTTGCACATTGTTATGTTATTAGGTTTAACAGATTATCTACCCGTCTTAAAAAAATGGTTGATACATAAATACTTGATTTCCTTTTTTTTATTTCACCTCAGCCGTGGAACAGTGCCAGATGAAAGGGTCTTTTTTTTTTTTTGAAACCATACCGGGGAGAGCTTCCCCACCTTTCTTCATTTAAAAAAAAACTCACACCCTGAAGCAGGGCATGAGCGAGAGTTTATGATACAGAATTGATACAAGCTCGGATATGAGCGCGCCAGTCCATGAGACTATTTACAAGTTCAGGGGGTAAACGTTTACGCCAAATCACTAGGTCGTCGCACACTCTAGTCAGAACTAAACGATGAGAGAAAGTTTCTTGGTGAAATACATGACTGTTCCGTGCTTCCCAGATCCTCCAAAGTATGGCCAGAAAGATGAATGGCCAGATGAAAGTCTATAAATGATTAGTTAGATCTAAGTATTTTAGAAGTGCTTGATGAACGTCTTGATTTGGCACTACAATAACTAAACTGCATTATTACAGTTCAATAAAGGATCTTGACACGAAGATAATTTTAGGGTTGGTTGGTGCCGTAGTTTGGTTGCGACGGAAATATCATGTTTGAAACCGTTAAAAGTGGATTCTCAGTTGAAGAATGCAACAATCATCTCAACACGTCGAGCCGGTGCCGTGTCGGCTGTCCCAGCTGCTTTTTTTTTTTTTTTTTAGCATCACCGAGCTTTTCATTCATCATCAATCAGGTTACATTCGGCAGCGACCAGTTCCAACAGCCAATGAGGAAACTCGTCGAGCCAAAAAAGAAGCATCGTTCGGTAGCTGAAACCCATTGGGCACAGTGATCAGCTACCGAGTTAGCTTCTCTACACACCCAAACACAATTAAAACTTCTAAAACTCTTCCCAAGCTCTGTGATATCTAAACACAACCCACCCACAGCGGTTCTTGCCCCTAAGTTACTCTGAAGGAGGTTTCGAAGTTGAAGATTATCCACCTCCGAATAACGTGCTCACAACCAATCTCCGCTGCCAACTCCAGGCCCTCCAGCGCCGCCATTGCTTCGCTGTTAGGGCATCCGGAACGTCATCGAACCACCTTGCCGCTGCTGCTAAGATTGCTCCCGTGTGGTCACGGATGACAGCTCCACCTCTTCCGTGCACTTGGTATGATCGAAGCCCGCATCTATGTTTACTTTGCACCAGCCATCGGCCGGCTTCTTCCATCTCACTTTGGATTCCTGCTTTGGCATCTTGAGCGTGGCCAACTCCTCTACCAGTGTGGCTATATATCTGGCCATCGCTCCTGGCTCCCATGTCCGACGGTCATTGCGTCTTGCATTTTGGCCGGTCCAGAGAGCCCAGGCACCGCATATATGACCACCTCCGCCTCCCTAACTGAGCAAACCCTGCTCTGAAGCACATCGGTCGCCCATGAGCACGGATGTAGGTTTGGAGCTTTTACTCCCGAAAGCTTCTTCACCTCTTCCCAAAACCTTCTCGCCACCGTACATTTGAAAACAACATGGAAGATGGTTTCATTCGGATCTCCGCAAACCTCACGTGGCTCTCATCGGCCCACGTGCGCCTCTTCAACTCTTCCTTCGCCGGAACGAGTTGTGAAGCACTTCGCCACCGTAACACTTTCGAACCTTTGGAGGGATATTCGGTTTCCAAACTGATCTCCATGCACCGTTATCCCGAGACGACCTTGGTTCTCCCAGAACAGCCATGGCGGCCGCCATCCGGTCGCCTTTCAAGAGTTTGTACGCCGACTTCACGTAATAGTGGCCATGTTTCTCGGCGCCCATGCTAAGACATCTGTCTCCATTCGCATACTTGGTTTAATCTTCAACACTTCGTTATATCCAGTGCTGCCATAGACTTGCGTAGCTGAGATATATCCCAAGTCCTAGTACCGGGGATGAATAAATCGGACACCTGATCACTTGTAGCGATGTTGAGCGACCGGCCTATGGGAAGGCACCCCTAGGATCCAGTTGCCTCCCAAGCACTAATATTTCCCGGACCAACTTGATAGATCAGCCCCTCTTAAGCACCTCCCTTCCTTCCGAATTGCTCTCCAAGTCGCCGAGCCGTTTCTTTTTGGTTGCTGAGAGGAAATCGGTTGAATGAAAGTATTTCCCCTTTAGCACCCTAGCACATAACGAGTCGGGTCTCATGATCGCCTCCACCCTTGCTTCCCAAGCATGGCCTGGTTGAACAAACCAAAATCTCGAAAACCCATACCACCACCTCGATCCTTAGATCGTGTAATCTTCTCCCAACGCAGCCAATGTATTTTGTGGTTGTCTAAAGAGCTTCCCCACCAATAGTTTGACACTGCCGAAGTTAACTTTCGACAGACCACCGGGGACAATTTAAAGCATGACATGGCATAGGTCGGAACTGATTGTGCATTAGCTTTGATCAACACTTCTCTCGCTGCACAACTTAGGCTCCTCTCAGCCCAACCGACACAAAGCCGCGTACCCGGTTTGGGATATAGTTGAACACATCCGCTGCTCCCCTTTCTGCAGCCGTCGGCAGCCCCAAATATCTTTCGCTGAGGGCTTCATTAGGGATCTGTAGGCTATCAAGCACCACAGATTTGCAGTCCCCTTCACAATTTGCACTAAAAACACCGCTGATTTACCCTTATTTACCAACTGACCGGATCCTTTGTTGTACTGGTCCAGAATAGAAGCAATCCGATCAGCTCCTTTCTTCGATGCCTGAGTAAAGATCAAGCAGTCATCTGCAAAGAGGAGGTGGGACACCCAAGGAGCATGTCGTCCCACTCGCACCCCCCTGGACACATAAAGAGGCCCAATCTTTTTCACCATACTCGAGAGACCCTCAGCACACAGTAAGAACAGGTACGGTGATATCGGGTCGCCCTGTCGAATTCCTCTCGTTGGTTTGAAGCTTTCAGTGAACACTCCATTTACCCTTACCGAGAAGGAAACCGATGACACACACTTCAGCACTAAAGAGCACCATGACTCCGGGAAGCCCAAAGCTGACATGATCGCCATCAAATATTTCCATTCCACTCTATCATACGCCTTTGCCATGTCAAGCTTAATAGCACAAGCCCCCGACTTCCCCTTCTTCTTCCTCAAATAATGGATACATTCATAAGCTATGAGGACATTATCAGTAATTAATCTACCTAGCACAAAAGCACTCTGCTCTTCCGAAATAAAGTCATCCAAGATGCACCTCATCCGGTTAGCCATAGTTTTAGAGCAAATCTTATACAGCACATTGCATAGGGAAATTGGGCGGTATTGTGAAAGATCCTGTGGATTATTTACCTTCGGAATGAGAACCAGAAGAGTATTATTGACCTCATCAGGAATATCACCACCACTCAGAAAACCCAGCACTGCACTGACTACACTGGGTTTTAGAAGTTCCCAGTGTGTTTGGAAAAAACTAGCGTTAAAACCATCAACTCCTGGAGATTTGTTCGGTACCATTTGAAACAGCGCCGCCTCCGCCTCCTCTTCCGTGAACGGTTTCTCTAGCAGCATACGCATCTCCTCTGTAACCTTCCTCGGAACATGCTGACAGATCAGTTGCGGTTCCAAGTGCTCTTGGGCCATAAACAAATTTTTATAAAACTCACACGCCAATCTTTCCAAGTCCTCCTGCTCCGTGAAAGGATTCCCATGCTGGTCAGTAAGAATCTTGATTCTATTAGTGCGATGGCGTGCACGAGCCTTGGCCTGGAAGAACGCCGTATTACGATCGCCCTCCTGGAGCCAAGAAATTCTCGCCCTTTGTTTCTCCATCGTTTCTTCTCTAGCAAGTACAGTAGAGAGACACCCCAAAATTTCCTTCTCCTTGACAGTAGGGCCTCTATAAAGGGTATTACTCCTTTCAGCTTCTAGGTCCCCCCGCAGCTCCTTGACCTGTTGCTTGACAGATCCAAACACCTCCCGATCCCACCGTTTCAGAGAGCCTTGTAGAGAAAGCAATGCCTCTGACCACCACTCGAAAAACCCAAAGACCTTTGCCCGACTACACTGGGTTTTAGAAGTTCCCAGTGTGTTTGGAAAAAACCAGCGTTAAAACCATCAACTCCTGGAGATTTGTTCGGTACCATTTGAAAAAACAGCGCCTCCACCTCCTCTTCCGTGAGCGGTTTCTCTAGCAGCATACGCATCTCCTCTCGTAACCTTCCTCGGAACATCTTGTGGTCGATTCGCGGTTCCAAGTGCTCTTGGGCCATAAACAAATTTTTATAAAACTCACACGCCAATCTTTCCAAGTCCTCCCCTCCGTGAAAGGATTCCCATGCTTGGTCGATTAAGAATCTTGATTCTATTAGTGCGTTAGCGTGCACGAGCCTTGGCCCGGAAGAACGCCGTATTACGATCGCCCTCCCCGAGCCAAGAAATTCTCGCCCTTTGTTTCTCCATCGTTTCTTCTCTAGCAAGTACGGTAGAGACACCCCAAAAATTTCCTTCTCCTTGACAAAGGGGGCTTCTATAAAGGGTATTACTCCTTTTCGGCTTCTAGGTCCCCCGCAGCTCCTTGACCTGTTGCTTGACGGATCCAAACACCTCCCGATCCCACCGTTTGAGAGAGCCTTGTAGAGAAAGCAATGCCTCGACCACCACTCGAAAAAACCCAAAGATCTTTGCCGACTACTACACTCGGGTTTTAGAAGTTCCCAAAGTGTTTGGAAAAACCAGGCGTTAAAACCATCAACTCCCGGAGATTTGTTCGGTACCATTTGAAACGGCCGCCTCCACCTCCTCTTCCGTGAACGGTTTCTCTAGCAAAGATACGCATCTCCTCCTCGTAACCTTCCTCGGAACATCCGACAGATCGATTCGCGGTTCCAAGTGCTCTTGGGCCATAAACAAATTTTTTATAAAACTCACACGCCAATCTTTCCAAGTCCTCCCCGCTCCGTGAAAGGATTCCCATCTTTGGTCAAGAAGAATCTTGATTCTATTAGTGCGTTAGGCGTGCACGAGCCTTGGCCGGAAGAACGCCCGTATTACGATCGCCCTCCCGGAGCCAAGAAATTCTCGCCCTTTGTTTCTCCATCGTTTCTTCTCTAGCAAGTACGGTAGAGACACCCCAAAATTTCCTTCTCCTTGACAAAGAGGGCCTCTATAAAGGGTATTACTCCTTTTCGGCTTCTAGGTCCCCCCGGCTCCCTTGACACTGTTGCTTGACGGATCCAAACACCTCCCGATCCCACCGTTTGAGCCTTGTAGAGAAAGCAATTCCTTTGACACCGAGGAAAGATCATGATTACCATCCCCCGGGTCCCATGTTTTCGTGACATACTCCGGAGTATTCCCCATGGGATTGCCACATATTTTCAGTATCCGAAAGGTTTGTGTTTCTTTTATGCACCCCTTCCTCCTACCACCACCTTCTCTCGCACCTCAACCCGAAGGCCCTTTGTGATCGACTTAGCTAGTGGAATATGGTACGCCTCCGTGCCTCCTAGCGACGAGAGAAAGACATCATCTCCCGGGGCCCGGTCTAGCCGAACCTTTACATTCCGAATTCCATCATGTCTATTATCCCATGTGAACGGCGGTCCGTGGTAGCCCAAATCCGGCGGTCGGCAATCATTCACCGCACCACGGAATGCTTCGACCTGCCATGACTCCCGCTCATTAGCCCCCAAATGCTCCTCAACCGCCAACACCTCGTTGAAATCTCCGACACACCCAAGGAGAATCGGATTTGTCTTGGCGCAAAAACCTCATGAGGTACCAACTGTTCTTCCTCCTCTCCCCTTCTTGGCTCCCCATAGAAGCCCTGTCACCCTCAATTTGTGAGACTCTTAGGCGGTCACACGACAGAAGCACGTCTATATGGGACCGTGACTTACTCTGAAGTGCCACCACAACATCTTGTCACCAGAACAATGCCAAACCCCCACTCAAGCCTTCGGACTTGGCGGCGATGGCATTTTGGAAGCCAAGATCACGTCGTAAAGCCCCGAGCCCGATCCTCCCCCATTCTGGTCTCCATCGGGAAGACCATTGCGAGGCTTCTTTTCCTCCACCCGGCGGCGGAGTTCTTGAACTGCCTCGGGCGCCCCGCTCGGCCGGCGATTCACACTCGGCAATTCATGGCGCCAGCCGTGGCCGCGCCACCGCACGCGCCGCCCGATCTCGAGTTGTTGCCGCTTCCATGCTTCAGCTTCTTCGACTTAGCCTTCAGTCGTTCTCCTCCACTCTCCACCCCCTGGTCCAGTTGGCTCAAGCGAGCAGTAACCAAACCAGCGAGCACGATTCTTGGCTGGACACACTGCCGGGATATTAAGGTGCGGTGTGAGGCCAGCCAAACGTGCCCTTAGCTTTCCTCTTCCGGTCCCGCCCTTTACGTTTCTTCTTCTTGCAGGTTTAACTTCCAACTCGCGGCCTGAGCACCCTCCTTCGAGCCTTTGTCCGTCTTCTCCTTTTGTTTGGAGGAGATTGCACCTCCCGGCTCTTGAGTCACCCACCACACTATCGGCATATTGGGGTTCAGATTTTGATCCCACACCCACCGATCGGCCCCGACTCACGGGTGGTTTAGACGCCGACGAGGACCCACTCCCAAAAAGACTCCGCCGCGGCCGCAGCAAAGGACCCGAATGCGGCATTTTTTCTCCTCCGGTGCTCTCAACGCACATCATAAGGTAACTTGTCGTGCTCATCGCGTTCAGCTGGGTTAGAGCACTCAAGTTCGAATGGCCCATCCTCCCGCACGAGAAACAGATGTAAGGGAGTTTCTCATATTGAATCCTGAACCAACGTGGCTCATCATTTCTACTCATTCGCAGAAAAACACCCCTCCTCATTGGTTTCTCCACCTCAATAGCAACTCTAGCCCTCAAAAGGCTCCACTCGCTTTGCCATCTGGATCAACATCCATCTTAATGACATCACCGATCAGGCTCATGGCCTTGGCACCCTTTGTGCGGTTCATCCAGCCAAGTGGCAGGTTGAGGAGCCGCACCCAAATTTCCATCCGATCAAACACAATCTCGAGAGACAGTGGGCTTCGATCATACTCCTGCAACAGGACAGCATGTCGTCCCACCATCCATGGTGATCCTTGGAGCACCCTCTCCATATCCCGAGAGCTCCCAAATTCAGCAACAAACAAGTTGTCACCCTTCTCCCCGATAGAACGAATCTTAAGCCCCACGGGATTGCCCCACGCCGGCCTCATGGCGAGCGCGCCGAGCTGAACATTAACTGGAGCCGGCGACATCACCTTCCCCACCAGCGTCCATGCCGATGGCTCCGCGATCTCTTCATCCTCATCGTCACAGAAATCCATCACCGCCTCCTCCTCCTCTGTGAGGTGCAGCTTCTTCATCAAATCTTCCACGTTAGGGTTTGGGATATCACCCCGTCCCCATCCGCCGCCCTCTCCCGTCGATGCCATGGCGATCACAGGGGGCACACAACCAGAGATGCGCTGTGCAGGAGCAGCACAGCCACCAGAAAACGACCCGACCAAGGAGGACCTAAGCGGCAACCCTAGCGGTAATATGTGGTCGGGCGGCGCCAAGAACACGGCTAACCGACGATATCACGGGGGCGGCACCAACTGCAGGTTGGCGATGGGGCTTGGACACCGGCGCCACGTGGTCACCGGCGTTTGCAGATCAGGATCGCCCGGCGGTGGCGATCTAGATCGGGGTCGAGTCGTGAGTCGCCTTCGAGATCGCCAAAACAGAAGCTCCGTTAATTACGGACATCCTGTTATCTCTCCCACTTGTAGCACAGCACATCGTCGGCTGTCCCAGCTGCTGTGCCGGTGAAGTAGATACGCAGAAGGGCCACCGCCGCTGAGCAGCAAGGCACCGCTATCCCGCCCTCCATCTGCCTCTCTTTCTCTGTATCCCGTTCACTCTCCCCCTCTGTTCTCTCTGACGCCGAGCACAATTGATGAGGACGTGCGACGACATCCAAAGCGGCCAGGCCACAACGACCAAAGGCCCTTGGCCAACCACGTCATAGCAGCCAATGGCCACGCGACACATCACCCACGTGTGGGACCAATCCGCAGGAAGTTCACGTGAGCAACCATGGAGCACGCAAACCAAGCCTCTATCTGATAAAAAATATGTTTCAGTACCTTCTAGTATATTCTATTGAAGAGCAACCCAATGGTATATAAAAATTTATTCATAGTTGATCCTAACGTTATGCAAAGTATTAAATAAGCTTATAGACAGATCTCTGAAGGGTACATTTATGATGGTTTCTATGTGTACTCCCTCCGAAATTTTGGTATTAGAAGTTGTTTAGGACAGCGACACGGTCTCCAAAAACACAACTTTGACCTCTTATTATTATAAAAATATTTATAGGAATATGATATATAATTACTTTTATCAAAGTATTTTTAAGACAAATCTATTCGTATAATTTTCATATTTACAAACTCAACAACTTAAAAGTTATTGATGATTTATATTCCCAATGTTTGACCAAAACCTTGTCCAAAACGACTTCTAATACCAGCTTTCGGAGGGAGTATCAATTATGTTGTGTCATAAATATTCTATGGATTAACTGGAGAGGGGGGGGGGCGGTAAGATGGAAACCGTTTTATTGAGGAGAAACGGAGTCGGACTCTCCAAGCAAGACGTAGGAAAAAAAAAACGTGAAAATGCCGTTGGGGAGACCCAGGTCCTGTCTTCCTCGATCTCTCCCGCATCACATTTGCCTGACACCATACGCGCTCCCCAGACACCGCCACACATGCTCGCTAGCGCCGGAGAACATGTCCACTGGCCACCGCGGGCCCGCCCACCGGTGGCCGCGCGCCGTGCGCCCTCGCCCGCCTGCATTCCCTCATCTACGCCGCACGTGCATGCTAGCCAACCGCATGCGCTCGCCCACGCTTGCTGGCCAGCCGCAATCACGTCTGCTCGCCCATGCTGGCTCCTCGACCACCGCCGCATGTGGCTCGCTGCTGCCCCGCCGCCGCATGCGTTCTTCAGCATCGCGAGGCTGGGATCTGAACGAGATGTCTAGCCATAATGGCAGATCCATGTCAGTCGGTTTGGCATGGGTTCCACCAGAATTGTGAGCATTGTTGTTGGTATTTCATAAGAAGAATCTGTAAACGTATGGAATTATCGTTGGAGCCTTTACCCTGAACTATTCAAGGTATCATATTTTTTCACAAAGAACAGAGGTACTTTATTCTAGCTGGATCATCCAAGGAAAACAGAAGGGTAGAGATGGAAAGGTTTTTTTTTTCAAACAAACAATATATGTTATATTAAAGCAGCCAAGATACGTTGCGGTCCTCAAAACAGGACTGTGGAACACTGAGGTCCTGCGACCGGAAAAGAAAGCAACATCGACTAAAGTACGAAGTGAGATAAATCTGTAGGTGAGGGGGTATACGCAGGGGCGTCGAAGACGCGTGCACCCGGATGGATTGGCCTTGCACAGCTAAGTATTAGAGTAGGGCGCATCGAATAAAAAAACATGCCGGCATCCGAAGAATATTGTAGATGTCGTGGCCAGATGTAGAAGAAACTCGAGCCTAGAACCATAGGGAAGCAGATTCATCAAACCAGTACTAAAGTAGAAATTGTATAGTTAAAATCAGGAGTTGCAGGACCATAGGCTGCAGGAACTTGACCTCCACGTCCTGGTTGTGTGGCCTGTGGGAGCCGTCAAGGCATGCATGATGTCCACCGTTATAGCCTGCATGCTGCATGCGTAGCTCCTCCATCACCGTTGGTGGGCCCTTGCTTTTTTTTGACAACAAACACAAATTGTATTGCATTAGCAGCAAGATGCTGCTGAGATCATCACATTGTTTATGATTACAGAGAAGAGTGCATCCACAAAGGGGCACCCTATTTCATGGATGGGTTAACACATAATCCTGAACGATCATGCTGATTCAAAAGAACAGATTGAAGAGCTTGCTTGGCTAGGTGATCCGCCATCTGATTATCATCATCCCTTCTAATCTTGTGTACCCTGAAATTTCTTTGCTTTAGAATGTTGGTGATCTCCTGGGTGTATGGCTTAATCCTCCAGTCTGGAGGATTGGCAGCATCTTGCCCATTGATATAGTTGACAAGCAACTGGTTGTCAACGAGGAAGCTTGCTTCTGTAATCTGCAACCTGTTCATAGTTTTAATCGCCAAAGCTAGTGCTGTCGTCTCTGCCATGATGACTGAAGTAGCCTCTGCCATGGACGCCTTGACGAAAATGGAGAGGGGAGGAGTTGAGTCAGTATTGACTATAAAAACTCCTAGTCCCGCCCTTCTTGCACCTGCATGAGGAAGATCTGGACTAATGGAAGCATCATAGTAGCATCTAAAGCCATGCAAATCTGTTGGGTGTTGAAGGTGAGGCGTAGCCAGCGTGACGATGTCCTGTGGTTGCCCAAGAGACTGCCCATGAGGAGTTTGTAGGTGATGTGCTTCTGTACCTGCAAGCATATAGGAGCGAGCACTCATACCTTGGCTATAATTCTGGACGGGCGGAGTAGTCCTGCTGTTGCTGGGGCACCCATGTATATGCACATGAGCGTGGTGTAGCCTATGTTCATCTTCTCCTGTAAATTCAAAGATAGGAGGTGCTGTACCTTGTAGGTTTGGAGCTGCAGGTAATATTCAATGGACTGATGTGTTGGTGAAGGAGGCTCCCTTGTGGTGACCAACTCCAGTTGGTTATAAGTGGCAGTAGTAGTCGTCATCCGGTGAGAATGTGGGTTACCTGAAATGCCTGAAATCATACCTTGTGGTAGCGTCATCAGCGTTGTCGTGGGCTGCCGCATCCCTCCTTGAGTCTGTGGATTTGCGTTGGGGCCGGCCTGGGGCTGTTGCCAAGCCTGTTCATGGTTGGTTGGCTCCATTCGATGGAGGTTGGTAGTAGTAGCTGGCATCCTGATTGGCAGTGGGTTACCTGCAATGGATAAAGTCATACCTTGGGTTGTCGTCGTGCCCAGTTGCAGAGGTTGTTGTCTTCCCCCTTGGAGTAGAAGCGCTTGTATTGGGATCGGTTTGGGGCTGTACCTGAGTCGTGTCTTGACTGTTTGTAGCCTCACTACTAATTTTTGACCCTTATGCCACGCTTTTTTTGCAATGACAAGATTTCGTTGCAATAGAGGGTATTTTGCAACCATTCGAAGTTTCGGTTGCAATATATGATGTTTTTGCCATGTAAATTTTTTTCGTGGCCTTAAGTATGGATATCGTTGCAAAAAAGTAAGTGATATGGCAACCAATTGTAAAACCGTTGCGATACATAGTCACTATTGCCACGAGTTAACTTGCGTTGCGGATTGTTGTATTGTCGTTGCAATAGTAAGATGATATTGCAACTCTTTACTTGATGGTTTGCGATACCTTGTCTCTGTAGCAGCGAATATATTTCGTTGTTTGTAATAGTCACTTGCGTTGCAAATAGATGGTACATATAGCAACTAAAAATTGCATGGTTGCAGTACCAAAGGGATCTCAACCACCGGTTCAGCAAAAAAAAAAACAGAACAAAAAAACGCTACAATGTTTCGCAAAAAAATAGAAAAAATGGCACTTCCACGTTTTGACCTTGAGACCTCAAGGTTTACAGGCTAGTTAGGTACCAGTAGACCATATATACATTTGTAGTTTCAGTTTGCATAGAAACGTATATCTAGTAATCGAGACCTGTTTAGGTATTGAAACAGGATCGATCTAATAATAATTCTTTAGGTACGTGATCCACTCGATCTACTCCTTGACGTGGTCACGGCCTCTTTCTGCAGCCACGCCGCCATCGCCCTTCCCTACAGCCACGCCGCCATCACCCTTCCCTGCAGACGCCACGCCGCCCTTCCCCTACAGGCTGCAGCCAGCGGCAGCGTGGCTGCCCTTTAACTCCCTGCAGCCAACGTCGTGGTGCCCTGGTGTAGCCTCGGTGTGCCCTCCATCATCGACCACAATAGTCATCAACCAGAACAGACGTTCAGCAGCCGGCCGACCATCATCGACCAGCAAGAGAGGAGCATCACGTACGTATGCATGCATTATTGCATTAGTCAAATTCTACCTAAGGTACTTGTAGCGTGCTAGACAAAATTAATCAAAGTTTAGACATTCAGTTGCGATAGGTTTAGTTAACTGAAACAAATAAAGTGAGCGAATAATGTTTTCTACCATAAATTGGATTGTGCTTCTTACATACCCCGCATTAATTCATCTAAACTTGTGTCCAACTAGAGACCATCTCTATTATAGAAACAAATTTGGTTTATTTATATCAAAACCATATAGATCATTCTTTGTTGTCTTTTCCCTATCTTGATGTGGTTCCTTCAATTAACATGGTTCAGGAAAATCAATCTCGTGACATTTGGAAGATATAATAAATGGCACAAGATGGTGATTGGAGTTGGATGTTGTTGCCTGATCGGTCAACAGAGGAGTGGCAAGCAGGACTCGAGAAATTCATTGATACTATTTTTGAAGGCACATATGCATCAGAAACTGCACCGTGTCCATGTTCAAGGTGTCGTGGAGTTGTGTACAAAACAAAATCCGAAGTTCAAATGGACTTGTTAACTAAAGGGTTTGATGAGAATTTTTTCAAAGACACAGGTAATGCTGAACCTTGGAATGATGACAGGGAACTGAATGTAGGCCCAACAGATGATGCATTGTCTGCCAAGAATATGATGTCCGCAATAATTAGGGGTGAGGCCAGTGGTAATAAAAACGAGGAGCCCAATGAGAGTGCAAAGAAATTCTTTGCTTTGTTGAAAGATGCACAGCAACCGTTGGGGCCAGGCTCTCGGCTTACCAAGTTATCTTTCATGGTCCGGCTCTTTCAGCTTAAATGCATGAGTGGATGGAGTAATAATTCCACAGGGAAAGCACTTGAACTAATGTCGGATGCGTTCCCCCCAGGACATTGTATCCCAGAAACCTATGAGAAAGCACGGAAGGTTATTCGTGACCTTGGCCTCACATACATTAAAATCCATGCTTGTGTTAATGACTGTGTGTTGTTTCGTGGGCCATTTGCTGATATGGACACATGTCCAACATGTGGTGAGAGTAGGTGGAAGAATGACACACATTCTGATGAGATTGACGAGCCTAGCGAAAGTGGTGGAGCAAAGAAGCGCACTCCTTGCAAAGTTCTAAGGTATTTTCCACTCACTCCTCGGCTGCAAAGACTATATATGTCAGAGGAAACATCAACATTGATGCGGTGGCACAAGGAAGAACGAATCCGTGATGGGAAAGTGCGGCATCCAGCAGACTCATTGGCATGGCAGCACGTGAATGAAAGGTATAAGAAATTTGATTCGGATCCACGTAATGTAAGGCTGGGACTCGCATCTGATGGCTTCAATCCGTTTGGAATGTTGAATGTTAATTACACTTGTTGGCCTGTGATATTGATTCCTTATAACCTGCCTCCTTGGTTGTGTATGAAACAACCTTATTGGATGATGTCCATGTTGATACCTGGGCCGAAATCTCCTGGAGTCAACATTGATGTATATTTACAACCTCTGATCGATGAGCTAAATGATTTGTGGGTTAAAGGAGTTGATACATGGGATGAGAAGGAGAAGAAGAATTTTACTCTACATGCAATTCTATTATGGACAATTAATGATTTCCCCGCATATGCGATGTTATCTGGTTGGAGCACAAAAGGAAAGTTTGCTTGTCCTTATTGTCATAGGCATACTGATTACTTGTGGTTAAAATACAGTTCAAAGCATTGCTACATGGCACATCGTAAATTTTTACCATTGGAACACAAGTGGCGAAAAAACAAGGTGAGCTTCAATAACATGGTTGAAACCAGGGAAGCTCCAGTGCCGCTCAGTGGTGAGCAGGTGATGCGGGACTATGAGAGTTTCCAGCAAGTGACTTTTGGAAAGGATACCAGGAAAAGGAAGCAACGTGACGAAGAAAATAGGTGGCACAATTGGAGGAAGAAGAGTATTTTCTTTGAGCTTCCTTACTGGAAATCATTGCTTGTACGACATAATTTGGATGTCATGCATATTGAGAAGAACATATGCGAGAGCTTGCTGGGGACTTTGCTGGAGTTACAAGGTAAATGCAAGGACAGTGACAAGGCTCGACTTGATATGCAACATTTGGGTATAAGGGAAGATCAGCATCCAGTGCTCGAAAAGGGTAAGTACACCTTGCCACCAGCGCTATACTCTCTAGGGAAGGATGACAAGGAAATTTTGTGCAAATTTTTACATGACATCAAGTTCCCTGATGGTTATGCCGCAAACATTAGGAGATGTGTGGATGTCAATGGTTGCAAGCTTTCTGGACTTAAAAGTCATGACCTCCACGTAATCTTGCAAAAACTTTTGCCCTTAGTGGTGCGTAACATATTGCCTGAAGATGTGGTGATCCCAGTGATCGAGCTAAGTAGGTTCTTTAACTCACTGTGTTCAAAGGAGTTGGAGCTTTCAGAAATTGAAAAACTGAGCACTTCGATTAAGGAGACCCTTTGTCGGCTAGAGATGATTTTTCCACCATCTTTTTTTGATATTATGGTGCACTTACCAGTTCATCTTGCTGATGAAGCTAGACTTGGAGGGCCTGTATGCTATAGATGGATGTATCCAGTTGAGAGATACCTCCGTACTCTTAAAGGCTATGTGAAGAACAGAGCGCGCCCTGAAGGTTCAATTGCAGAGGGGTATATATCTGAGGAGTGCCTCACATTTTGCTCTCGCTTCTTTGATAATATTGATACCAAGCTGAATCGTCCAGAATGTCATGAAAGTGCTGCTACTAGTGAACAACCGTCTGGGCTAAGTATATTTAGGAGCATTGACTATAGTAGGAAAGGATGTACTCTCGAAAATGTTTCTGATAGTGACCTGCAGAGGATGAGGCATTACATATTAACCAATTGTGATGAGGTCACCAAATGGATAAAGTAAGCTATATTTTAACTTTGATTTTTATGGTGTTCATGAATTTTAAAATTTATATGTAACTAATGGACGTATTTTCAACTCTTGTGGAAAGTGTGCATAAGGATGAGCTAAGGAATACCAACCCACGACATGTTGATAAAAGACACAAGGAGGAGTATGTATCATGGTTTGAGCGTAAAGTGAGTCATCCCTAATATATTTACCCATGTTATCTTTGTTTAGTTTCCACATGGTACCTGTCAATTTATTAGTCCCTAATGTATCTATCCATATTTCTTTGTTCAGTTTTCACATGCTACCGGTTAATTTAGTAGTCCCTAATATATTTTTTTAAATGATGCTAACTGCAGATCAGGACATTGCGTGCCCAAGAGGGAATGGATGACATGATTTATTATCTATCTCGCGGTCCACAATGTCGTGCTCGTGTGTTCAACAGGTGTTTTATAAATGGCTTCCTTTTTCGGGTCTCTTCCATAGAGAACTTCTTGACAACGCAGAATAGTGGTGTATTTGTGAAGGGTGATGCAAGTTCAGGAAACATGGACTGGTATGGCGTGCTTAGGAAAATCATCTGCCTCGATTTTCCTGGTGAGAAGGAAGTAATGTTGTTCACATGTGACTGGTTTGATGTACCTAAAGCAAGTACGAGCAAATCTAGAGGGTACAGTAAGGATAAATTTGGGGTCATTGATATTAATATCACTCGGTTTAGGTATTCAGATGAACCTTGGATCCTGAGCACACAAGCGGAGCAAGTGTTTTATGCTGTAAACGCAAAGAAACCAAATTGGTGCAGTGTCCTTAAAGTGCAGCCTAGAAATTTGTTTGCCATGCCTGAAGGAGATGATGCTGACAAGGTGGGCGAGCTCGATCTGGACTCTGTTGTTGTAGGCGTGCAAGATATGAATCTTGATCAGCAAAATGAAGATGTGACAACTTGGAGTAGGTCTGGCCTTGGTGGGGTTAGTGTTGATGCTTGTGTTATTGAGCAGGCACTTGCAACACCAATGCCTGAACCTGACGATGATCTGTTTGAGGAAGACGAAGACCCAGATGACACATACACGGCTGATGGAGTCGTCCCTCCATTCATTACTCCGGGAGAAGATTCCGACGATGATTTTTTTTGTTTAAAATTTGCTCAAGGAATACGTCTCGGAAAATGCGAACTTGTGCATATTTATTTGATATTTTTGCAGAACTGTTTTCAGAAAAGAATGAACTTGTAATAATTGAAGAGGGACGACGGATGAGTCCCTCTCAACATTTTTGTGTTTCTTTGATCCCATATCCATGCTGTAATAATAGACTTCCAAGAAATGATGCTCCACTTGCTTTTTGGAGTTGGTATTTCATTACTCAATTGTTACAGCAAGCTATTTGCATTTGTTTATACTAACTCTCTACCTACCAGCAGCAGCATGCACTATTTTCATTTATTTTTATTACACCATAAGGGAACACTGTTCAGGAACCTTCGATTAAAAAAAAAATATAGTTCCACTGACATTCCAGTCCAGCAGGTTGGCAACAAAGCTATGTTCATGTAATGATCTTGAGGCTAGCCATGAAAAACAAATATGGATGTCTCAACAAAAGATGCAAGCCGCCGCAGCACACAGCTCATAGGAGATAATATCACAGCACAGTAGGTTGTAGTTGAAACATATAGCACGTGGAAAACACATACCACTGATGCAACAATAGGCAACCGTCTGAAGAAATTCATATTTTAATTGCTCTTTGAATATTCAGTACATAAAACATAACAAGCTACTCTGCTAGCATCGATTCCATTGATGTTTGCGGTTACAGAGTCCTAACTCCTAACCAAACATCAACTAAGATTTTTGGAGTACTTGACACCACTACGAGATTTGTAGACTGCTGATTTCGAATACTTGACACCACTTTGAGATTTGTGGAATACTTGTCTCCACTTCAGGCTCCAGCAATGAGCAGCGGATGGAAAGGAAGCACCTCTTGAAATCTTTGACTCCAATGGACTCGCGGCACCTTATGGACTGCACTTCAGCCTCCGGCCACGAGCATTCACCATCTTCTCCTCACAGCCCTTGGCCTACAGCACCAGCACCATCTTCTTGTGCCTTGTGCTGATCACTTATTTTGCTGTTGTCAACTCTGGATCTCTGTAAAATGTATAAAAGGAGATAAAGTAAATGAACACTAAATGCTAGAAAACCAAAATATTTTTTGTTAATGACTCCATACGGTTTAATGTGATCAATTATGAGGAGTCTGGGACCCGGACGGACCATCAAATCCCACTAGACACCTGCATGAAAGAGCAACCACACACTTGATGGAACTACAGAAATGTCCATCTGACAGACTTGATTAGCTCAACAATACTAGGAATTAACTGAATAATAATGCACAGTAACTGAATAATGCACAGAAATATGTAGCAATGTTGCAAAGATCAAATATGTTTTATTCAGTATTGTCAAATGATCACATTCAGTACTGCCTTTCAGTTTCAGTATTGTCACAGAAATGAAACACTAACAGGGAAAGTGTAGAGATCTCCAGAGCAAGATTTTTTCTATCGACGTTTGAACTCTCTAGTTTTGGAATGACTAACAAGTTTTTTACAGGTTCTATATTGACAAAATAAGAAGAATAAAATTATGTGAATGTAAATCACACATAATGTCAGCTGTAATCTACTGTAGTTTTGACCAATTTTGTTTCCAATTTCTTCGATCTTCCTCTCCCCTGCTATTAACAATTGTGGAGTGATCTTTTTAGGCACAGAACAGCCGAAAAGCGTGGTGAGTGGTGACACGACTGAATGGGACATGAAAATAAAGTGTTATTTTTTTTTTAGCCAAAAGCATAAAACAATTTAAAGGTGCTGCTGATTTCATAGAAACTTTAAAATGGATTATTCCACTTTAAAAAAAACATAGTCTACAGTTCTGATAATCTTGTTTATTTTCACCGTTTCTTTTCAAACAACTAAATCTGGAGAAGTAGAGATAACTTTAGCTAAAGAGATTTAAAAGCTAAAACCCTCAAACAACTATATCCAGGGATAGCTTGAGCTAGATTGAAAAGTTAAAACCCCACCTGTGATAGCAGCTATGCAGAGAACAGCCTATGGACATTGTGCTAGAATTTTTATCCTAACATGTGATGTGAGCTATGACTGGAAGACTCAAACCAGCCACAACAAAAGTTTTATCAGTGAAATGCTCATGAGTAGCATAAACCTGACTTGCGTTATGGCCTAAGCCCATGAGGAAGTTATCTGGCTTCATATCACGATGAAGAAAACCCTGCCTGTGACTGTACTCTACCATGGCTTTCTGTAATAAAAACAACATGAAGGCATTAATTTGGAGAAAATCCACCTCTTAAAATATAAAGAATTGGGCCATCATTTTACAGGTATGTTGTCATACAGATAAAAGGCTAAAAAAAAGAATGATATGACATGCAAGAGAATCTAACCAGGTGATAAGCTAGCACACAATACTGTTAGGAGGGAACTTTTTGTTGCAGTAGTTGAACAAAGTATACGTGTATAAAGCACCTAGTAAGCCAGTACATGAAGTGTCCCAGGCAAGTATTAATGCAGTCATGGCCTCTGCCACTAAATCGGGCTTCATTTGAAGCCTGACAGCTAGAGGGCAATCTGCCTCTCTTATATTACTCAGAATTATGCAGTTCACGACAGTGGGGAGTGTTTTCCCTTCCATGGCTTATCCATGCTGCATACATCCAATGAAGTTGTAGCTGTCAACTAAAGGCTGCAACTATTTTTTTGATTACCTGACCGACTCACATGGTGACGGAGGTGGGAGGGATCGCGCGGTTCTGATCTCTTGTGTGCGTGGACGCCGCGGGGATCCTTGGAGCGCGCAGGGGCAGCCCCTCCCCCGCCGTGCAACGCCTGCCCGCCTGCCCGCCGTGCGCCGCCAGGCCGCCGAGCAGATGCGGCGACGGCCTGCCTCAGCCCCCGGTCGCCGAGCAGAAGCGCCGCCGCCATGAGCAGATAGATGCGCCGTGGCCGCGAACTGGAGTGAAAGGGTACGATGGAAGTGGCCGGGAGTTTTTATGTTTCAGACATTTCTTTTTTCAATAATAAAATCTTCAAAATTTTCTTTCAGATTTTTTTAAAAATATTGTTTGAAATTTATGTTTCAAAAATAGTTTAGTTTCTATAAAGTGGCTTGAAAATAGCTTGGAAATAGGGTACCCTAAATAAATCTTTTAGAAATAAAATTTATGTTTTATAATATAATACTCAGTTTAGTTAGGCTATTAAATTTATTTAGTTAGGCATGGATTTATAACAACAAGTTTAGTTAGGCTATTAAATTTATTTTAAGTTGACCAATGAAATTATTGATCAACGTTGCCCGTATAAGAGTGGTTTTGGGACCGGTGGCCTCCGTAAGAGTGTCAAAAAGTTAGAAAAACCCTTATAGAAAAGTCCTTATTGTTGCGACGAAGCCTATATCATCGACATCACAAAAACAGGAATAGCGTTGAATGGTGTCATCGTCGGTCGAACCCACAGAGCCGTGCATGAATTTTGCCTATATCTCCCAATACTATGGAACGTAACTTGCATCTCATCAAAAAAAGACACAAATCATACCTCGCTGGCATGCGCCTCCCCTACTAGAGCCAACGACCGCTCGCACAATACAAAGGGGAAAGAGTCGACACAGTTGATGGTGCCGTCAAATGTGGCTTGGCGACTTGGCCTTTGGCCACCAGTGGCAGGGTTGTGTCATGGTAGATCATGCCGACAACGAGGAACACGATCCCAAAGCCGGTGTTCGAGGGCCCTCATTCACCATGCCCACCGACAGGCCCTCCACCATGTTGTCACATGGGCACCGAGGAGGCCGATGACGATTTTACGGGAGTGCCAACACACACCACGACCGACTACAACATGAAGACAAAGCTCCTAGGGGTGAATGTTGGTCGGCCGCCTACAACCCCCGAGAGCTAGCCGCCCACCGTGCAGGAGGCTGGCCGTAACGCCAGTTGCATGGGCAAGGGCCAGCGAAGTGCGGGCCTCCCGACTGTTCATTATGGCGGCGGTGGGGAAGTCGGGAAGGTAGGGTGTGTTGGTAGTGGGGTCCGGGTCACCCCAAGTCATATGGAGAGCACGAGTAGAAAGGAAATGTCTCACTTTCCCCAAATAATTACTAATATTTTTATCGGTCTATTCCTTATCGAGGGATTCCTCACCCGAGTGAACTATACTCGATGTTTTTCTCTTTTCGACAACATTGTCCAAATTGAATCGTGTGCACTACTGAAAAATTTACATAAACATTTACTTAAATGGTATATGTTTGAAATAGTTATATTTGAAAATCATTCGTGTGTATGAAAAATACAAGAAAGCCTAAATAAAACTACGCTAAGCCAAAACCAAGGCTTAAATATTTCCATCTCATCATCATAAAAGAAAACGCGCGTCTGATCCTCTCCCAACCCGCCAAAAAAAAAAAGAGGTACCAGAAAGCCAAAATAAAACTACGTTAGGCGCCAAAACCAAGACTAAAAAATTTCCCCCTCAAAAGAAAACGCGGGCCTGAGCTCCCACCCCCGCCAAAAAGAAAAATAGCTCCACACATTGTGGATCTTAACTTCCCCGGGGACCTCGTATCCCTCCCAGAACCTCCCTGGTACCTCGTACCCCTCCCAGAAATTCGATCTCAATCTGGACACCACCGACCGTGAGGGCCATGGTGCCGCCTCCATCCAATACGGCCCCTACGCCGCCTCCGTCCAGGGCGCCGCCGGCATCGCCTCCTTCAGCCAGGACGTCGCGTCCTCTTCAGGGCATGAGGGCCAGCAACGACGCCACCGCCTTGGGCGCCCATCAATATGTTGAAGCCACCCTCGAACTAGAGGATGAACATGGGTTCCCTCGTCCATATCCCACCAGGTAGATTGTTGGCTCTGACTGCTTTCATCAGAAATCTAATTTATTAGATTCCAAGTTGTTAGCACCAGGAAGATTGTTGGGGAGTTACACACGTTTGTAGGGTTTGACTTCTGGGCTGATGGTTAGGCTGTAATGTTTTTTTCAGAAACCTGATTAGCCACTTGTTTGTAGTGTTTTCACATTTGGCATCTCTGTAAGTTATCAACAGACTAAGTGCTATATTTTGGTTTGAGCATTCACGTGCTTGTTGAGTACTTCTTGGTAAGAATATTAGTGGTATTACTGTTAGTAACATTTGTGGTTTAAAGAGAAATTTCTTGGTAAGAACATGAGAGTATGTGGTATTTAAAAACTAGTCATGTGCTCTCTGCACTCTAGGAGAGGGCGATCTGTTGATTACCCCATATGTTCCCTGTTTCATGGAGTCATCAGTTCTTGCCACCAAGGACTGAGGTTGTTGCTTTTGGGGGACTTCTCTGACTGTTCCGCAAGAGCTTGATCTTCCAAGTATGGGCAACGACCAGTGTGGGTAAATCTGCTAGAATTAGGTGGTGCAAAGTTTTATAAATCTAATATATCTTTTAGGTGATCTATTCTGCCGGTGCTTTACTGTACCCCTCAAACATGTGTATGTTTATTTATGCTGGAAAATGCATTAATATTAATATTAATATTTTGGCATGTATTATATTTTACAGATTCCATACTTGCATGATGACACAACCCTTAATTGAAGATCAGTCTAACTGAGTATGGGCTGTCAATAGACTAATATATGAGCATTCTGTAGTTTTTTAAATATACATTAGAGAGAAGGAATCATGCATCTGGATGTTAGGACAGAGAAATCATAATTTTGAAATCTGGTAGCTTTTGAAGAAAAAGAAAAATATTCAGGAAATCTTTATGTGCTAATAGAGCTGTGTTTTGATTTTGCAACCTGAAAAGTGTATACAAAGAATAGGGCTCTTTGTATAGATTATTATTTTAGAAATACATTGAGAGGACTTATTTAAGCCAGTTTTTTTTTTTTTTTGACAAGAACTTATTTAAGCCAGTTGAAGCTATTGTGGTTCCAAGCAGACAACTCTGAATGAGGTGTTTGGCTTTCAGAATGCTTCATAGGCAATTCTGAAAAAGATGAAACCTGCTAATTGGGTAGCATGATTAGAGTA
This sequence comes from Hyparrhenia diplandra, assembly GCA_015847255.1. Lineage (NCBI taxonomy): Eukaryota > Viridiplantae > Streptophyta > Magnoliopsida > Poales > Poaceae > Hyparrhenia > Hyparrhenia diplandra. Next base: position 77,913 of record JADLZK010009254.1, on the reverse strand, counting down.
GTCCTTATAATACTAGAGTAGAGTGACACACAATGCTATTCTCTGCTGCATGCGTGCCTTGCACAATTCATCAACCATCTTGGTAGTAGCATCCGACTATAATTGTGTACCTAACGCATCACATATATAACAGTTAATTAATCACCAAACATTGGTAATTTTATAATATGATAAGATAGTAACACTATCTAATGTTGTTAATAATGAGTAGAGCAGGTTGCAGGCATAACACATTTCAAATCAAATCAGGAGACAATTCTTTTGCTCAAGTTAAATTGTGCCAAAGGCTAATACTTCCTTTTTTTTAATGATTATTTCTCAACCATGGTCCTACGTATGCAGTGGCGCCACCGGTGAAATCTGGACTCTTTATGTTCATTGCAAGAGGGGACTACCAAAAATGGAGTATGTAATGTTCAATATAGACAAGGCTGATATAAAATATGCAATCTTGACATCATCTATTAAGGACCAGCTTGGGTATGCTGTCCGGGATTTTTTGTACTACAAGAAGCGATGTGGAAGAGATGTAGCTACTCTTCAAGCCATCGAATATGCCAAAGATGCTGACATTATGATACAAGACAATGAGAGGGAGAAGGAAATCAGATTAGTATTGTCACAGGAGGAAGAGACAACACAACAAGTGAGCATAACACCCCTCAAGCGCCCAAGGCAGCAGCTGGAAGAAGATGAGCATCCTTTTACGGATGATCCCATTGATGCATACAAGCACTGGCTAGAGGAGCTACCACATGAAAAATCCAAATGTATATCATTTAAGTTTCCACATATGTATTAATATTGTTTATAATCTTAGCTCCTTTATAAACTACACCTTATCTAACATGTGACTGGTGACTAGCAGACTTGAAGGATGATTTTAGGAAGGAAACCGTCCACACATACAAGGAATATTTAAAGATGAAAGGGGACATTCCAGAAATTAGTAATTATTTTTCTCTTTCAGCCAATTCATTTTATTACTATTTTTTTAGAACTGAAGCTTTTAACTTTGTGTGCAGTGGCATTTGTCGAGCAACGTGACACTGATGGCATCACATTTGAAGACGATGAAAGTAATGGAAGCAATGCGACACCATCCTCAAATTGGCCAAGCCATGCAAGGAAGAAAAGGGAAGAGGGAAATGGTTTGTGATCGTTCATATACCTTTAATATTGGGTTCACATATCTTAATTGAGAACTAGAACTCAAGTTCTGTTATTGTCTTTTTGCAAGGAGATGGCTCCAATCAACGCAAGAAAAGAGGCCGTGGGATTCTTAAAGGATTTGCAGTAACAACCAAGAGAGTTAAGGAACGCACTCAAAAACTCTCAATCACATTTGGAAGTCGTGGAGGTCCAATTGGACCGAACACCCGTTCCTTTGTCGATGAGGTTGTACTGTCTACAAAGAAATGGGCCCCACTAATTGGAGTAAGCAGTTGGAAGGATATAAAGGAAGATGTCAAAGAACAAATTGCAGAAGAGATACGGGTATACTGTGTTCTATTTTTTTTCCTTCTCATGTGATGCGTACAGTTAGTTGTGATAAGCCATTTGATTGTTCTTTACTTGTAAACAGCTTACGTGGAACTTCCTCAATATTGCCACTGAGGATGAACAAAAAGATAAAATATGGCACATTGCCCAGGATCGGTACAGAGGATGGAGAGCAGCTCTGAGTTCCACATACAAGGCTTATAATAATTATGGTGAGAGAATAAAAAATAAACCTGAAGATGTAGACCTTCTTGAGTGGCACTACTTGATCTTATTTTTTGGATCTGATAAATTCAAGGTCAGTTCTAGTATATTTGTCGAACAAACTTTGTCAACCAAAGTTACATTATTATATACCACTTGTTGTCATTCTACAGAAGGTTAGCAGCCAGAACTCCTCCAACCGTCAGAAGCAAAAAACCAAGCATGTGATGGGTCCAATAAACTTCTCACAGTGCAGCTTCGAAATGGTAAGCATTAGATATAGTAATCTGGTCCTTCTGTTGTATAATGCAATGCTTGTGTGTTGAATTATATTTTGGCATCCTAGAGAGACAAAGAAACTGGTGAAGAGCCAAGTGATCATGTGCTTTGGAAGGCCACTCACACAAAACACGGCAAATGGTCAAATTCCGCATCATTTTCAGTATATGTGAGTAAATCGTTGGGCATGCCTTTTTTTATAGCTACTACTTGTGCCTAATGAATTTTATTATTTCTTTTAGGAAAATGCAGCCTTGAAAATGTGTGAGATTGAGTCAGAACCTGGTAGACAAACACTTTCAACTGCTGAGGAGAACATGATTTTCCAGTCATGCTACAAAGAAACCACACAGACCAAATCATCCAAAGTACATGGGCATGGATACTTGGCTAAGTATCGAACTCGCAGAGATCTTATGAAAGAGAACCTTGAAGTACTTGCACGCGCTGAAGCTGCAGCCAAGGAGAAGCGAATTGCTTATGAAGTAGAGCTTGAGAAGCTGAAAGAACAGCTTGCACATGAAGCTGCAGAAAGGGAAAGGGAGAAAGAGGAAAATAGGAGAAAGATGCAAGAGGATCTGGAAAATGCTAAGATAGAAATGAAGAAAGAATTTCTTAATATGCTCGCACAACACAAAGAAGGAACAATGAATCAGGTAAAATCTCATAATAATTTTTTTTACCCTCAACCCTTTTCTTAAACTTGCGATTGTGATGCTTAATCTTTTCCTAAATATTTGTACGTGTAGGGTACCTTGCAAAACAGTAACAACTTGCAATTTGGACAAGCCACACATGAGGACGATGAGACTGAACATGCAAATGAAGAGAATGAAGATGCGTTACTGCAGGTAATGACATTATTGCACTATGTTCCAAGTAATCTTGAGGTAATCTGTAGCTAAAACAGATTGACCAATTTAATATTTTTGTTCTCAGCTAGGAAGCACCATCACTGTACAAAGAGAAGCAACACCACCTACTACTCGCGCTAGTAGAGCTGCTACTAGTGTATCCAAAAATCTTTTCAAAGAAAACACTGCAAATGTGGCAGTACCGAGGAATAGAACAAGAAGTCAATTGAAAAAGAAGGTAACACCTACAGTATGTTCTCAGCTTAATGGAAACAAAGTTGTGCTCATTTTATCATGACTCTTTTCTGTACAGACGTACACTAACACTACCATGCCATGAGCAATAGATATAATTTAGGTGTAATTCTTTTGTTGTGTTCTTATTTTATCAAATAGAGTGCACAAATCCGCAATTTATTGAGAAATTTGTCTGCATTTATCCTTGCTGTCCCTGTATGCTGATTAGACACATGTAATGCAAGAAACATACACCAGATATGTAAATAATTAGTGTAGGATTTGATTCTATCTCACCATTCCTAGTTAGTAACTCGGTTAGATGCCATGCACTCTTGCTTCAAGTGTTGAAAACTTTATCAGATGTGACCCTCCATAGTTTTGATTAATTCTTCTTCTTATTAATTACAACCATGCTCTATCTAAGTCTCTTTACATTTCGTGCATGACATAGTGAACTTAATATTTGTCTAATATCCGAATCATATTCTTTTGTTCAGCAGGTGGACAAGGTTTGAGCGGGTGGTTCATAATCAAATGAGGAAATAGCTGGTGATAACATGTTGCTGCTAGGAAAACCATGGTGTATAGATTGTAGCAAGTCTTGTAGTGCTGCAGGTTTTAGAAAGTTGTGAAACAATGAGTGAAATATACATTCATTTATGATTTTAGCTATTTAGCTTCTATTTGAACGCTCTCTCAACTTATTGAATCATTGGTCATAATTAATACGTATGAGTACAATCACTTTTTATATGGTTTTGTTATTTTCTGTAATGATGATTTCATAAAAGATACTTCAAATCCGGCGTTGCAATACCACCTATGCAAATGCAATGAGATACTACGTGTGGCAATACGATATATGGCAATGAACACTCTTGCGTGGCAATATGATCTATGGCAACAGATGAAATTGTGTGGCACATGTTACTATAGCCACGCCATGCCAATCGTGGCAACAACATTTGGACTGATGCAACGAATACAATTAGGTGGCAAATGATACAAGTGCCACGACACAATGACCGTGGGCAATAACATATCATCTCTCGCAACGCATAAACTTGCGTGGCAAATGATACTATTGCAACGCCGCAACGATTGTAGCAATAACCCTAATATCTCTTGCAACGAATAAGATTACGTGGCATATGTTCTATTTGCCCCGACATGGAGGTCGTGGCAATAAATCCTTAGGTAACAAAATTCTAGCGTGGCAAGTGCTTCTATTGCCATGACCATGATTGTTGCATCAACGTCCTATTGCCATGCTTGGCAACGGGCAACAACGGTTGCAAGAAACCACAACACTTGCAACGCCAAATTGCCAATGGTTGCAATACCTTAATGCAACCCGACTTAATGCAACCACCGGGTAACGAACGGATTTGGTTGCAACATCTATCTTTTGCAACCAAATTGGGCCTCTTGCAACGTTTTTTTGTCGCTTGCGTAAGGGTTAGAAATTAGTAGGTAGGACTTCATATGAGCATCCGCCGCTCTGAGTACCTGAAAAGCGCTCCAAGTTTTCCTTTGGAATCTATTATCATTTCTGGCTTTCCATATGTACCAAAGAATAAAAAGAAATTTGAATAGAGTTGTTTCTAAGGGGGTTAGTTGAGAGCAGCATGGGTAAAGTGAGTTGAACTCCATCTTCCTGGTGTGCTATGCTATGAGTGTGAATGGCAAGATTAGCCGAGGCCCATACCTGTGTAGGAAGATCACATTGAAAGAATAGATGGTTATCATCTTCAATTGCTCCACAATAAGTGCATTGCTGATCAATGTGTGCAGAGAATCTTCCCGCTCTCTCACCAGTTGCTAAGGCTCTTCTTATCATTCTCCAGGCAAAGGTTTTTAGGAGAGGGATGGTTTTAGATTTCCAAATTTTTTGCAGAATGGTGTTGGCGTCGTTTGACATGCTTCTGGAGCCGGTTGGAGGCAGGGGACAATTATGTTGGGAGGCAAGAAAGGTGTAAATAGATTTAGTGGTGCAAATGCCATTAGTGGCTGGAGTCAGAAGGCACAGTAGGAGTATTTAGGATTTCTTGAATAGCCTGAGGAGAGAATGTTTGTGCTAGGAGATCAAGGTTCCAATTATGGGTGCCAGGAATCCATAAATCAGCTACTGTTGAGGGTAAAGGAGTGGTGGTTACTGGAAGATTAAGGTGATTGTGAATGTTCTCCCATATCGATGTCCACGGGTAGACCAAATTGATATGTCTCAGGAGTGAATTTGATAAACTGCATTTGAGTGGATATGTTGTTTTACCTGCAAAACAGAAGACCAAAATATAGATTTGGAGTGTTGTTAGGAGCTGTCCAGAGGACTTATAAGGATAGTATTTTGCTTTTATAATAGAGGAGAGGAAAGGGTTTTTGTTGGTGGCCACATTCCAAGCGGAGTGGGTGATGAGACTTTGGTTAATTTTAGCCTTTTCCCTTATTCCTAGACCTCCTTGCTCCTTGGGTTTGCACACGTCATCCAGCGACCTGTATTGTATAGGAGAAGTGTCGTGCTCTTCCTGGATCCCTGCCCACCAAAATCTATGAATGATAGTGTTAATGCGTTCAATGAAGGTTTTAGAAAAAAGAACTGTAGTCATATAATAAATGGGAATGGAGGCAAGGACAAATTTGATGTACTGAAGTCTTCCCGCATGATTAAGCTTGCCTACTTTAATAGTACTAAACTTTGCCATGAACTTACCATAAATGAAGTCGTAGGCTTTGTTCTTATCTTTATGGTTGAAAATCATTGGGTGCCCCTGGATGCATTGTATTCGGCTGCAGATCTTGAACCGGGAAGACTTCCCTAATATCTCTTCGAATACCTGATGGGACATTTTTGCTAAAATAGATTGAAGATTTTTGAAGGTTAGGGGTCTGACCTGAGCGTTGGCAGAAATCGTAGAGGATGGTTTTAATAGTGTGCGCTTCTTGAGTTGAGGCCTTTACGCAAAAAGGATTAGATCATCTCGCAAAGAGTAAAGAGTGAATAGGTGGTGCCCCGGGTCCCGTGTGAACCCAGCTAGGTTGTTCGACTTAGGTTTTCCCTGCAATCTAATAGATAGTTCATTAATAGCAATTACGAATAAGTAAGGGGAAAGGGGGCAACCTTGCCGTAGACCTCTTTGAGATGTAAAGAAATTGGCTGGCTCATCATTAATAAGAACAACAAACTGAGGGGAGGAAATACATTGGAAGATTAGATTAATGAAACTTCTTTGTAGACCAAGTGCGAAGAGCATCAACAATGAAATTCCATTCTAATCTATCAAAGGCCTTGGCTAGATCTATCTTAAGAAGGAAGGCCCGAGATTTCCAACTCACGCAGATTAAAGGAGTGGATGATTTCTGTGTGATGATAACATTGGAAGAAATGTACCTATGAGCTACAAAAGCCGACCGAGCCCGATCAATGTAACCCGGGAGGTGCTCCTTCAGCCGGTTGGCCAAGGATTTGGTGATAACTTTGTAAATGACATTGCAAAGACTTATGGGCCTAAAATCTTTGGGAAGGGTTGGCTAAGCAGTTTTGGGGATGAGAGTAAGGAAGGTTTTATTAATCTCGGAGGGGGGGAGAGCATTGGAATAGAATTGTTAAATTACCTTATAGATGTCCTCCTTGGCCCATGTCCATGCATGTTTGTAGAAGCCTGCATTTAATCCATCTGGGCCTTGCGCTGCATTGCTCCGCATGTCTTTGATGATTGCATGGATTTCCTGCATAGAAGGAGTGGAATAGGTGTACCTGAAGATGTGCTCCCTGTTCACCGCATCCGCTTCCACATCCTAACGGTTTGTAGGCTGCTGCAGTTGGAGATGACTGTTGTTTGGGTTGGGGGTGTGTGTAGTAGCTGCAAGGTCTGCTGAATTTGTGTTATCAGCGGCTGCATGTTGGGTTGGTTGATCGGTGGAGGAGAAGATGTCTTTGTAATAGGCAGTGAGGGTTTCGGCAATCTGTGGTTGAGTGGTGGAGGATGAACCATCCGGATTTAGGAGGTAGGATATCCTATTTTTGCGGTTTCTTTTGACGATGGCTTTGTAGAAGAAAGAGGTGTTCCTATCCCCATCTTTAGCCCAGTTTTCTTTAGCTCTTTGGTGGTGGTATTTCTCCTCTTTGGTTAGGAGATCCTGGTGTTTGTCATGGAGAGCTTTTTGTAGAGGGTGGTTCTCGTTGGTCGGGTGGGAGGGTTTGTTCCTCTAAAATCTGGTTTTCTATGTCTTCTAGCATGAGTTTGTTGTTCGGCTTCGTTTTCCTCCACTTCATAAGATCTGCAGCTAAAAATTTAGTTTTCAAGGGAAATCACGGTTAGTTGAACGAACCCAACTATTCCTAGCGACTTCGTGGTAATCAGACTCCATGAGCCACCAATTTTCAAAACGAAAGGGTTTCCTAACGCGGCGACGCTGAGAATTAAGAACATCTAGGATCGGTGCATGATCACTGTAAATCATCATGGGTAGGTGCAGGACACTAGTATTAGGAAACATAATACACCATTCACCGTTAGCAAAAAAGCGATCTAATCTTTCATAAGTAGGGCCAGAAGCAAAGCGTCTGTTGGTCCATGTGTATGTCGGACCATTATATCCCAGATCAAAGAAACCACAATGACGCACATAAGCACAAAACTCGGAGATACGCGCATGGTTGGCATCATTAGGACCAAACTTCTCCGAAGCATGCATAATATCGTTAAAGTCCCCCATACACAGCATAGGCATATCAGGATGCATTTCTACAAAGTTTAAGACAGAGTTCCATATAACACTAGTCATAGCATGGTGAGGGTCCCCATATACACACACAAGGCCATAGTGGAGGCTGGTGGATCTATTTGTACACGTAGGCAAAATGTAGTGGTGTTGGTGATCGACGATATCTATATCAACTTCATCGTTCCATAACAACCACAGGCCACCTGATTGGCCACACGAGGGAACAACAAAAGCGTTATTCAAATTAAAATGATTTTTAAGTGCAGAAAATGAAATAGTGGAATTGCGAGTTTCGAAAATAAAAGTTACCTGAGCCTTATTAGATAGCATTAGGCGGTGCAGATGCTGCATAGTAGAACTGCGGAGGCTCCCGCCTGAGCCCCTACAGTTCCAAGCTAGGTGTGTCATGGCCCCCTGGGTGCCCTGTTGGCCGGCACCGGAGCCCATTCACCTTGTCCAAGAGCGTGTTGAATATGACCTTCGCCAGGAAGAATCCGAGACGGAATATGAGGACCGCCTGGATCCCGAACAACGGCGACATCGGTGTGGTGGATCCGGTGATCGGTGAGAAGACCACGACCCACGGGAGCCCCATGGAGGAGAAGCTCATCCCGACCGCGTGGCGGGAATGCCTCCACAACACCTTGCAAGTCGCCAAAGCACCCACCCGTTGTTGCGGTAGACGGTTGTGCCGGGTTGATTGTGCGGCGGGATCCATTGGCGCCGTCGGACCGCCCAACCATGCGCCCATCCTAGCGCTGCCAGGGATGCCACCACTATAGCAACGAATATCAGGAGAGGATGAGACTTGACCTGCTCTGCCTCCAGCTTGACTCCCACCTGGAGGAAACTCTATCAGGAGAGGATGAGACTTGACCTGCTCTGCCTCCAGCTTGACTCCCACCTGGAGGAAACTCTTGCATGAAGGAAGCGGAGCACAACTCGCCACGAGGACAGGCTGTGCGCCATGGGAAGCGGTTTTTTTGCACCTAGGTGCACATGCACCCACACTGTGGACCACGGTGTGCATTGAGAAGTGTGCTAGCACGGATCACAATGCGTATTCAGTGGTCCAGAGCATGGGTGCACACCTAGGTGTAAATTTAACTTACTCGTGCGCCATGTCTCCCTTCGCCATCGACTTTGCGCAATTGCATGGACACCACGCGTCCCACCACGCGTCCTAGGTTTGGACAGCTAGGGCCCACTAGAATGGCCCTCGGCGAATTGTGAGTCTCTCCGGGACTGCGACGAGGACGGGCAGGCACGCCGCGTGGGAGGGGGAAGATCCGTGACGGCGGCCGGCGATCCACCAACGGCGCCCGGGCGCGGCCGACTCGGCATATAGGTACGGCGGCCCGATGACGCGAACAAGATGGCTCCGACATGGCGGATCATGAGGAAGACGACCACCGGTGGCCGAAGCCATGGGAGGCAGGGGCCCTGCCGCCGTAGAAATGGTCTGCGCTACGGTGGCTGCGGCGCCGAGATCGGAGGCGTGGTGTTGGTGTTGGTGCTTGTAGCGGAAGGAGCCCGGGTGCGTGGTGCACATGCACGAGGCCCTGCCGCCCCCGCTGTAGCCTGCGGCTGTGAGCGAGTCGTTGGACCACGACTTGCGCATGCCCGCAGCCTGGCAACGCGCGGTGCCCGTGACGGTACTTCGCCGCTCTGTTGTAGAAAAACCTCGGGAGCCTGCGGCATCGGGGCGATTTCGTGTCGAAAGGCTCCGGTCGGGACCTCCGGCCGGCCTCGGTCAGGACTGGGCGGACCCGAGCTCCGATGTGAGCACTCATCGGTCCATCGGCGGTGCGAGATCTTTGCCGTCGCCGCCGCTTATCGCTTCTTGCCGCGGATGATGAGATTGTGTACCTCCGCCCTCACCGGCCACTAAAGGACCCACTATCGAGCGAGACAAGGATAACGAGGAAAAGCTTCCTCATAACTCTTATTTAATTGACTTGAAATTTACAAGGGTGAGGCGGGGGGAACAAGGGCGACAAGGGAGTCGACCCGCCCCCCACCCCCACCCCCACACCTCATCGCCGGGCGTCGGCGTTTGAAGGAGTTGGATCGGAGAAGGAAAGGTCTTTGAGCTTACTACTAAGGGCTACTACTCACGGGAGAGCCGTGAGAGCGGCATGCTTGCTTGGCTTTGGCCTCTGCCCGGGGTCTCCTCCGTCTCCGGATGGAAAGGTTAGAGATAGATTTCTATAGCTTTTAGGTGTTTTGGATAGCTAAACTCTACTTCTACTTTCTCACTTTGGGCACCGGCACTAGTAACGAAATGATTTTGCGAGCACTTGCAAAATCTTTTCCGTGGCGAGCACTTTTTGCCCGTCACGGAAAATACCCCGCCACGTCCCAGCTTTTCTTTTACGTGGCGGGCGTTTTTTGCCCGTCACGGGAAAGATTTTTGCGTGGCGGGCACCTTAACACGCACGCCACGCAAAAATAAAATCTTTTAGCGTGGCGGGCGTGTTAAGGTGCCCGCCACGCAAAAAATCTTTCCCGTGGCGGGCATCTTAAAAGGCCCGCCACGTAAATCCTCAAGGCCCAACAAGCCCAGGAATGGCCCGGATATCCAGCACCATATATATACTGAAGTTAGGGTTTGGCACACCCGGTACCTCCCTCACTCCACCGCCGCCTCTCTCCCTTCCCGCGTTCCCCTCGACACAACTCCCTCCCCGGCCGACGGCGTCCCCCCTCCCTCCCCCCGAGGCTGCCCGGCCCCTCCCTTCCCCGGCGGCGGCGTCCCCCCCTCCCTCCCCTCCCTCCCGGCCCCCCTTCCTTCCCGGCGGCGGCGCGGCCCGCCCCCTCCAAGACGGCGGCGCTCCAGGATCCGGTGGCGAGATCGACGGCGGCGCTCCGTCCTCCGACCGGATCCGGCCATCTCCGCGGGCGGGGGCGGCGACGGCGCTGGCGGATCCGTCCATCTCCGCGGGCGGGGGCGGCGACGGCGCGGCGGATCCGGCCGGGGACGGCGGCGGCGCTGGCGGATCCGGCCATCTCAGCGGGCGGGACGGCGGCGGCCGCGGCGGATACGGCCGGGGCGGCGACGGCGGTGCTCCGGCAAATGTTGCGAGCCGGGCTCGTGTCGGGCCCGTATGGGCGGGCACTGGGCTCGGGCTTTTTTATTTTTATTTTTCATTAACCGTGGCGGCACGTGCCCGTCACACGGATATGGTCACATTTTCCGTGACCTTTGCTTAGTGACGAGCACCCTTGCCCGCCACCCAAAATCTGAATCGCCCCGCCACGGAAAAGTATTTCGGTAGTAGTGCGGGTCGCACCTGTCCTGCTAGGTGATGTTGGCCTATAGTTGTACACCGTACCACGATGTAAGGAATTGCAAGGGGCGGATAGGGCTGTCATCACCTACTGCTAACCCCTCAATCGGATGGTACAAGGCAAATGAAGGTAGCCTTTAGTCTAGACACCATGTCTACACTATTGACTATTATTTAAGTGTTGATCAGGTGTTGGTATAAATTAACTCATCACTTGTTTTAGTAGTTATAAATGATCCACACGCACACAGATAATCATACCATTGTAGCATTTTACCTAGAGTATTACCAGGTTGTTGATTTATCTTTTTTACCACTAGGAAGGTTAGGCAGGAAATATATTGCAGACTTATACTATTAATAAAAAAGTAAACCATAACCTTAATCTAATCATAACAAGAACAAGTCATAAGATACAATATAGATAGATATATATATGCATATATGATAAACATAGGATCAAGCATTATAATGATAAATAAGTAATTCATTTAGGCTAGACTCAATGGCTAGTTTCAATACACGGATTCCAAAAGACCACATGAGCTAGAGTGTGATGAAACTGTGAATGAAATTGTCCTTCTCAGTGCAACGTTTCATTTCACTAATTTGAAAGCTAAGTGGAGCATTTAATTGCTATAAAATTGTGGGATCATATGCACCATATGCACGGCGGGGTGAAGTCAAACAAAACCCCCTCAATGCAGGTGTCATCCGATTACCAAGGACTTGGTAACTGCGCTAGCTCCTTTCAAGGCCACGACATGATCTCCCTCTTTCTCCTCCTAGTTTCGTGCAAAAATTCTATTTTTAGCTGCTATGTCATCTAATTAATGTGGATGACACCCCCATGAAACCTCCATTGAGACTAGCATTAGAATATTCTAGTCTAAGGAAAAACATGGGTAGTATAAGGAAAACTTAATGTATAATCATAATTGCAAGTCATAGCTTACTCTAATTGTGCAAACATCTAGCTATCAATATTAGCATCATTACTTCATATCATATATACTTAAGAACATCAACTAGGGAGGTTTCAATATTAAAGATCTTCCCATCCTTTGTGACCACGTTCTATCATTTTCAACGTTCTATCATTTTCTATATGCGAGGGGAGGACTATAAAGGACTCAATAAGGCTATCACCCCTACCATCTACCACACTTCTCGGCATATAGATGACATTTGCATATATAACAAATCTAAGCACCACGCTTACATGGGTTATATCAATTATCCCACGCGACTTAAGATAAGAGCTATGCAAACGTAAGTATGACATCCATAATAAATAAATAACTCTACTAGACATATTAAAGTAAACAATAAATATTGTAATCAATAACATAATTAATATAAAGCACAATGCCATGAGCAACTTTGGGTATAAGATAACAATACATAATTAGAATACAATATAAAACAAGAATAAGAACCAAGAGAGTTATACCTCGTGTATGCTCCTAACAGATCTGAAGTCCAACCCTTTCTAGACTTGATAGCTCCTTCTAATCTACTATTAATTAGCTAATAGATCTAGAACTATAACTATTCTAATAAACTAGAGTTTGTAGCTCGGATGGCTTGATCTCTAACGAACGAATGAATGAAATAGGGTTTCTAGGGTGGTTTGCCTCTGCTTATATAGACCCATATGATGAATCGTGGTCATTGGATCAAACCGACTTCATTGGACGACTTTGATTGGATCTCAAGGTCGGTTGGAAGAAGATTCCGTAGCGAGAACATGAGGCGACACTAGAGAGGGGTGGTCGTCCCCGGTCCTTGGGGTGGATGCCCTGGCTCACCGCTGCCAGGTAGGCCCCAACTTCAGCGTGGTGTCTTCTGGTGTCTTCAAGATCCTTCTAATTTGTACTAATGGCCGTGATTCGAGAGGTTGATTTGTATGTAGACAATCCTCGGTATTTCCTATATATTCCACAGAGTTCCCAAATTCACAAAACTTGTAGAAATCATTAGTATAAACCCTATCATCTAGTGTCTTATTATCTTTATATCATCTTTCATGTTTATTTAACTATAAAATGTTGACATTATCCACCGTCAACATTAGGGTTATTCGTCTTTATCGGGGCCATACACTAGAGCATCCGTCGTGGGGGACGGACGAAGAACCCGCGAACAAGTAAAGGTAAATCTCAACTAAACAAAAGGCATAAAAGGCTATAAGAACCATGAACACTTAGTTAGCCAAGATCCTGTTAAGGAGCCAAGCACTTGTTTGTAGAGGTACAAGCTTTTCGGGAGTCATCGATAAGCCCGGCGCTTTCCCGAACTCTCCCTCACATCTCACTTTATAACTCTAGATAGCTACTAGGCTATAGCCCTTAGAGTGATGCTCAAGTGTGGAAAGGCTCTTCCTTTAGAATGTTGTTATGGTGTGAGGGGGAGGCCCTCCTATTATAGGGTGGAGAAGAGAGAATGTGCAAGGAATATTCCCCTCATAACACCCCAAACCGATCATTCCACAGTCCTATAGGTACAATGAACCTGCTGCACCCCGCAACTGACCTCCCTGTGCAATGATGGAACCGCCAGGGAAGCTGGGCCCACTTGGCTACACCAGGGGCACGCGCACATCAGAGCTGACCCAACTTGGCACCGCCTTGCGCTGGTGGGCTGCTAGCTGCGCCTGAGTTGCGGGTGCGCCAGGGAATGGCCTTTGGTATCTGGTTGGGCTTCTTTCTTGTTTTCTCCTCCCTTTGCTTGGGCCAAAATGAAGAATGAATGTTTCTTTTATATTTTACTTCACTTTTTGCCCATCTTGGTGTGATTTAATGTTTGTCCCTACAAAAGAAGAAATTCAACGAAACCTAAGGAATTTGTTAGTTAAAATCATATTCACTAAGTTCGGGATCACGTGAAATGTTTGGTTGGGTTTGTTGCTCCTAGTACTATATAGTAGATGGGATGAAAGGGAATGAGATTGACCTCCTTTATATAGGCTGAGAGGTAGAGTTACAAAGAGGACGATCAGCTAACGTCGGTTTCCTAATTTGTTAAGTAGAATGCATGTAGATAGATACTACGCTATCCTCCAGACTCCGGATATCCTCGGCGGCCTTCCTTGATCTTCAAGTAGATAGCTTCGTCCAGCCCTCGTGAGCCTCCTTCGCCTCAGTCTCGGCCCGATAGCTAGACGTGGTCACATATATGGACCGCGCGGGCACCTCCCTGACCCATAATCTGATAGCATTGAATTGAAAATGACAAAAACTAAAAGAGAATAACATTTTCTTCTCCAAATAATAGCTTGTTTTCATATAAAACCACTTACAACTATATAGATTGGTGTTGTATTGACAAACGAGTTTATGTTGGTCTAGGTATGTATCTTGTTCTCCTTGAGTTCCTACTATATAATTTTCCTGGATCCACCACTGACTTAGGCCTTCATAATTGTGTTGCCAGCTTTGAGGGCCGAGAGGTTTGCAGGGGCCGGGAGGTAAGGAGGATGGACACCACCATCCTTACGGTGCTCAACAAGATCGGGCGAGATCGGGGCGGTTTGCCTCCAGGGAGTACAAGAGCCTGCAGGATGTGGACAGGCGAGTCGAGGCTCTCCAATCCGGACTGCAGTTTTGGATGGCTTGGGTCCACAAGGCGGAGGAGGGGAACATCGCCAAGCGCGATGAGCTGGTGAGTGTATGGACGAGCCAGATCCGTGGCGCTGTGTTCAAGGCTGAAGACATCGTCGACGAGTACTTCCAGGGCGTGTACCACTCCGCCAGACCTGGGTTGGAGTCCCGGAAATCAGGATGCTCATGCATTCCTTGCTTCCCCTTGTCGGAGGTACCTCTTCGATACACCTTGCTTTCGCAGATAGAAGAGCTTGTCCGCCGCCTGGAGGAGCTCAAGCGGGATAATTTGTTCGACATGCAACCCAGAGTGGTTGCGCAGGTAAACAATACCGACGGAGAATTTGACAAACCAACCATGGGAACTCTTGCGGTCCAACAACCAAGGTAAGTCTTGATATCAGCATATGTATATGTAGCTGCTACTGCTTCTTCTTTTTGTTTTGTTTTCTTGATTTTGTTGACAGTTGTTCTAATGTCAAAGTTACCGTCTTTCTTCTGAGTTTTTTTACCTATATGTGCCATTATAAAAGTTCATAATGACTTGCGTATCATCGGAAAGAAAACGAAAAGTCGTCCAGTACCCTTGCTAGAAATTTTTCTTTCCATACGCCCCACTTCCGTTCATTTTGCATGTAACCGGCCAGAGAAAATGAGAAATTTACCCTCAGGACAGGTAACTAGTTGACCAATAATTAATTCCCAAGGTTTATTAACCAAAACTCAATTTGAAATTGCAAATTCTTTCTCCCCAAATTTTCAAAACTCTTCAACCAGCTCGAATCAGAGGATGGACCTTAAAGCAAAATTGAAGATCTTGTCGAGCGGAGCAACTTTTATTGTGGGAGTTTTGAAGTTTTCATATAATTTTGGGAGTAATTTGAGGAATTTGAAAATGGGATGGACTGCTACAGTACCGCGAGCAGCAACATCGGCCATGCAGCTGCTTCGCTGGCCGGCCGCCACCCTTCTCAGCGTTTCGCGCGCATGGGGACGCGGCTGGCCAGGTGGCCGAGCTCGCACAGTGCGGGCGAAGCCCAAGTTCACTTTCTTCTCTTTTAAAGGGATATATTTGGATTTAGACCATTGCAATTCTTTAACTTCTGAAAGACGTCATTACAATTCATCTCATAGGAGATATGCCATTACAATTCCATGTTTCCACCGTCTAGGCCATTCTGTACGTATGATGTGTCGAATAGCTCACTGTCAGCTGTATCCGCGTACAGGGACGCCTACAAGCGTTAAGTGATCATGATCGCCTCCCTTCGTTACATATTGTTGGAACCTAATCGGGCTCGTGAGCCTATCTATCATGACTCCTCACCAGCCTATATATGTACACTGACTATGTCTAAGTGGTACTTCGAGTAATCCCTAATTCATACTCTTTCATGGCATCGGTGAGGCGGTTCGGTTCTCGACCGCTCATACGCTCCTAACCCTAGCCGTCCGGTCCAAACGATCACGCGAGGCAGCGTGCGTCGCGAGCCCCCTGCTCATTAGCCCTCCCCCAGCGTCACCTCTTACCGCGGCGCCGCCACCCACCTCCACCTCCTACGCCCGTGCGCGCCTGCCACGCCTCCGTCAGGCCGAGACAAAGGCCGGCGCCAGGGCCCGTGAGGCACGCGCGAGCAACACGAGCACGAAGCCGAGGCCGCCCGCCTCCATCGAGGCCACGGCCCGAGCGGCTCCAAGGCCCTCGGCGAGTATGAGGCCAAGCACGCCGGCGTCAACTCCGCCGCCATCGCCGTCCTCAACATCATGGTCCTCATCCCGATCCCGATCCTCGACCGCGCTGCAAACAATTACCCTCGCTGGCACGCCCTCTTCCTCGTCGTGTTGTGCAAGTATGCCCTCACCGATCATGTCCTTTCGGCGTGGTCAACGTCGATCGACCGGCGTGGATGCGGATGGATTGGACCGTCCTCACGTTGATCTAGGGCACGATCAACCCCGACCTTCAGCGGTACACAATGTTGAAGAACCTAATGCATGCGTTGCTTGGGTGCATCTCGAGGATGAGTTCCTTGGGCAGTGTGAGTCGAAGCAAGGCACCACCTCCATCACCGACTTACGTCGATTGCCTCGAGACAATGGCCGCCACCCTCCATGACTTGGCGATCCGGTCGGCGACCGCACCCTCGTCCTCACCTTTGCTCCGTGGCCTCGGCGGCAAGTTTTTGTCCATGGTCACCAACATCAAGCTGCAGCAGCCGTTCCCCACCATCGTGGAGACGCACACGCTTCTTCTTCTTGAGGAGATCGACCTCGAAGACATTGCTTTGCCAACACCGACACCACACCGCCTCCATCTCCCTCCTCACCGACTCGTGATGCGGTGCCTCTCGCCTTCCGGTCGCTCACCCGTGGCGCCGCCATCTACAACGGCCAAGGTTGCGGCCAAGGCGGCTCCGTGGCGTGTGTCGGGGCAACCGCTCGACGGCCGCGCGGGCATGGCGGTAATAGGCAGGAGGAGGCTCCGGCCGACCAAGTCGACGCACCTCGCCCACCGCAAATGTTCCATAATCACTGGTGATGAGGACATGCTCCACAATTTCCCGTTGGCAAAGACGCAAGAAAAAATGAGCCAAGGCCCAGTCGTAGTCGGGCAGCAACCGTGTGAGCCTCTGTACAATCCCAACTTTACTTAACTCGGGAGGAGGAAGCCACCTTAAAAGGGAGAGCCACCCTTCCTCTATCGGACTAGTCTTTTAGGGTGATTGGGCCTCGCCCTGAGTGGGTGCGCCGGAGTGCGGTGCTAAGATTTCCACTGCGCAACAAGTGGCCCTAGTGGTGTTGTAGCCGGATTGGTGTGTCATAATTTTGGCTATTGGTGCTAATATTGCGGGATTCTAGGATTCCGGATCGGTGTGTCGGGGTTTTCATCCAACACCCCTAGGCCGGACTCATTATTTGGTATTAGAGTTGGGTCCTTGTTGAGGGGGTAGGAAATATGAGGACATCCTCCACTATTACCAGTTGGCAAAGACGCAACAAAATGGGCCAAGTGGCCTAGTTGTAGTCGGGCAGTGGCTATGTGAGCCTCTGACTAATCCCAACTTGCTTAACTTGGGATGAGGAAGCCACCTTAAAAGGGAGAGCCACCCTTCCCCTATATGACTAGTCTTTTAGGGTGTGATTGGGCCTCTCCCTGAGTGGGTGTGCCGGAGTGCAGCGCTAAGATTGCCAAGGCGCAACAAGACGCCCTAGTGGCATTGTAGCCAGATCGGTGTGTCATAATTTTGGCTATCAATGCTAAGATTGCGGGATTCGTGGAATCCAGTTGGTGTGTTGGGCTTTTCATCCAACCCCACCTAGGCGGACTCATTACTTGGGCAAGGACCGTGTAGTTTTGACCACACCAACCTCCCTCGGGTAGCACGCCAGGGGCGCCCATCGCCCGTCGGCCTTAGCCGCCACGCCGTCGTCGTCGTAGCCCTACCTTGCACCGTACGGCTACTGCGTGCCTCCACGGTTTGGCTACGCGGTCGCCCCCTCGGCGCCCGGCAATAGCAGGCGTCGTAGTAGTCATGGACTCCCATGCATGGGGGGTCCTTCGACACATCGTCGCTCGCCTGCAACTTCGGTACCATGTCGCCGACTCCACCGGGCCCCATCGATTGGTACATCGACTCTAGCACCGACGCCCACATGGTCAACAACGCTAGTATAATCTCTTCGTCGACCCTCCCTTGTCATCAAGTCCTTCATCTATCTTTGTTGGTAATGGGGCTTCACTTCCTATTACTTCCGTCGGATCTTAATCTTTTTCTACTTTGCGACTTCCTTTATTTCTTTCTAATGATTTAGTTTCACCTAGCATTATTAAGAATTTAATTTCCATCTGTCGCTTCATCACTGATAATAATTGTTCCATCGAGTTTGATCAGTTTGACCTTTCTGTGAAGGACCTCCGGACACGGGCGTGATCACCAAGTGCAATAGCACATGAGATCTCTACCCATTCTATCTACCGGCACCCACCAACACCACCCTCCTCACCATCGCCGCCGCATCCACTACCCTATGGCATCGCCGCCTCGATCACATCGGTCATGAGGCTATGTCCAAGCTCATTAGTTCCAATGCTATTTCATGTAATAAGCGCCATGACACTCATGTTTGCCATGCTTGTTAGTTCGGCCGCCATGTGCGCCTCCCTTTTAGCCTGTCAAACTCCCCTGCGCTTTACCCATTTGATTTAATACATTGTGATCTTTGGGCATCTCCAGGTTGTTAGTGTTTACGGTTAGAAATATTTTCTTGTTATTTTTTATGATTGCACTCACTACAGCTGGACTTTTCCTTTACGCCTCAAATTCGACACTTTAAGTACTCTTAATAATTTTTCTTGTATGTGCGCACACTGTTCGACTCCTCCATCAAGGCGGTCTGATGCGATAATGGTCGTGAATTCGATCATTCCTCATCCCGCATGTTCTTCCTCACTCACGGAGTCGTCCTCTGACTGTCATGCCCATACACCTCTTAACAAAATGGGCAGGCTAAGCGCACCCTTCACACCATCAATAACATTGTGCGCTCCCTCCTGTTCCAGGCCAGTCTCCCTCCGGTTTATTGGGCGGATTCCCTGCACACTACATCCAATCTCCTCAACCACCGCCCCACAAAAACCCTAGACGACCACTACACCTCACTTCGTCCTCTATGGCATGCAGCCCCACCTACACCCTAGACGGCCGCACACCTCACTTCGTCCTCTACGGCATGACTACCACAGCGCCGCAGGCGGTCACCCTTGTCAGCAATGCACATGGCATGTGCACACGTGGCAACGACGGGATGCGCCACCCTATTGACCACCTAAATCATTGGTCCACTCGGTGTTGGCGAACCCTTTGTGGTGCCGTGCTATGCGAGGAGGAGTTTGATGCCCTACAAGCAAATGACACCTGGACCCTAGTTCCTCGGCCTTATGGTGTCAACGTTGTTACAAGCAAGTTGGTTTTTCATCACAAGTTCAAGTCCAACGATTCTCCCAACCGCTACAAGGCTCAGTGGGTCCTTCGCGGTTTTACACGGCGCCCTAGTATTGACTACGATGAAACCTTCAATCCTGTGGTCAAGTTAGCAACCTGATCGGGCAGTCCTTACTCTAGCACTTTCTTGTTCATGGCCTATTCACCAGCTTGGTGTCAAGAATGCATTTTCCGTGGCACCTTGAATGAGATCGTCTATTGTGCCCGGCCGACCGGGTTTGGTGACTCCCCATACTTCACCTTCACTAGTTTGGATATTGTGTGCGTTGTTCAAGAGTGCACTGTATGTATGACCCTCGGGAGCCTCATCTTGGTGCTATGAAGTAGATTCTTCTCTATCTTCGAGGTACTTTTAGACCTCGGTCTCCACCTTCACAGGACGACACCGGCTAATCTTACTGTCTACACAGATGCTGATTGTGCGGGATGTCCTGACACGCGCATTTCCACCTCTGGCTATGCCATGTTCCTTGAGGACAATCTCATCTCTTGGTTGTCCAAGCGTCAGCCTACAATGTCTAGGACCAATGCTGAGGCAGAGTATCGAGTAGTGGCGAATGGTGTTGCCGAAGCCTACTGGTTGCAACAACTCCTACAAGAGCTCCATCATCCTCTTTGTCATGCCACCGTGGTCTATTATGACAATGTCGGTCTGCGATAAACCTCTCCAGCAACATAGTTTAGCATCAGTGAACCAAGCATGTCGAGATTGGTCTACAGTTCATCAGAGAGTGAGTCACCCTCGGTGAAGTCTGCATCCTGCACGTTCCCACTACGTCGTAGTATGCCATGTCTTCACCAAAGGTTTCATAGAGTTTAGGTCCAGTCTCAATGTATGCGGTGCTCCTAGTTTCCACTTTGGGAGAGTGTTGGAATGTAATTGGGATCATGGGCTTGTCTATCATGACTCCTCACCTAGCCTATATATGTACATTGACTATGCCTGAGTAAAACATCGAGTATTTCTCAATTCATACTCTTTCACATATCCATCAGCGTAGCCACATCATCATCACCGCCGACAAAATATGGTCATCGCCTCCCATATCCAACAGCGATAGCCCCATCGGCTGCCATCGATGACGAGGAGCCCATGCCCACCAATATAACTACCAACAGCTCCTACACCAAGGGAATAGCATCCTCCGGTTCCACCGGTGCGGAGGGGGGCGGATGTGCCTCGTCCGCGGGGCTGCGGTGAGCATCGGCTCTAGAAGTAGTGGCGAGGAGGAAACGTGGGCGTGGGCGGGCGCCACTGCCGAGTAGTAGTCCATCGTTGTCAGCACCTCCTAGCCAGGAAACCAGGCTACCACTACAAGTAGGCCCGTCAAGGAGCGCACCAAGAGCGTCCAGGTCTCTAGGCCGGAATAGGCCAACGGCGACACTTACAGGAAGCCCAACATCGAGTGATAAGTAGTGGAGAGGCCGAGAGCTCAGCAAGCCTAATCACTGTACTTGTTTTTTTATTCTACATTCTGTAATAGCATGTAGACTTCATTGTTAAGAACTCAAGCGAACTCAATATCATGTATCCAATCTAGTTGTCGTCGCCGGTAGCTAACATTGGTATCAGCTCCGTCCATCTCTTCATGCTGGAATCCCTCCCCCACCCACCCACCTCCACTTGAATTGCTTGCAACGATTCCGTGGTCTAATGGATCCCATTGTCGACAACAAATTCGCCTCTGCTAGTACCGACCGCCATCATCGTCAACAATTGAGGAGGCCACTTTGCTGAGCGCATCTCTAATCTCGAGCACCACGTCGTTGACCTCGAGACGATCCTCTACACCAAGATCTAGCAGGACCACAATGCGCACAATGTTGTTCTTGAGTCATCAGTGGAGGCGTTTGAGGATTTGCGCCCCCGAATCGAAAGCTCCCTCTTTACCGTTCGTTCTGAGGTCGACGGGCTCTCCAAGCTCCGAGATGGTTCTGTCGCTACACCGGCTACGGGATCTCTCGAGCCGATCACCGGGCGTGTCTCTGCCACATCACCAACCAACTAGCCCAATAGGCATGGTGTTGTTTCGACTACACGGGATGCACGGTGTGGTTCGTTCGTGGCCATGCCCCATACTCGGCCAATGGTACGTCTGTGCCGATCTCTTCCTTCATCTACCTCTATTCAAGAAATCAATCCACTCCATATCCCCCTCCACCACTTCCTCCACCGCTGGCTCCATTCCCACCACCATATTCTTCGTTTTCCTCTCCATACCCACCAAACTAGTTTACTCTTGCCCACCAAACTTTTCCCCTCCTCATGATCATTCTCATCACCATTCAAATCCAAATCTAGGTTAGCTTCCTAAGCTTCAGTTTCCCCAATTTGATGGTGATAATCCCAAGCTCTGGCTCACTCGTGCCTCCAATTACTTCAAAATGTACCATATTCATCCTTTCATGTGGATCATCGTTTCAACCCATCACTTCAGTCATGCTACCACTCGCTGGCTTTAATCAGTTGAGAACCAAACCTAGGACATCTCCTAGGATTCCTTCACCTCACCCATTCATGAGCGGTTCAGCCATGATCAGCATGAAATACTTCTGCGCTAGATGTTCCACAAGGAGTTCAAGTGATCCAAGGGGTCTCTGCTGGCTAGTAATGTAGTGATCAATGGAGCCCTTCCTCTACCTCTGACCCCTCACCCCCCACTAGCTAAGGTTGCGGCCGTGAGTCGTCCACTAGAAGACTGTCAAATGGCTCCTCATACCAAATCCATCGACAACGAGCTTGCTTCGCTCCACGATTACCGCAGAGCCTTGTGTTCGCTATAGAGATAAGTGGGTTCTAGGACACCATAGTACACCAGCGCTCCATGCTCATGCCATTCAGGAAGTGTGGGTGCTCTGCTCTAAAGTGTTTGACGAGCCTGAAGTGGAGGACATCGTTGTTACACCACATACAATGGTTGCTCCGGATGCTCAAGTTTATGTGTTATCTACATCAACTCTATCCTCATCTTCACCCAAGACTATGTAGCTATAGGGGTCTTTGTGGGGGCAATCTGTTCTGATTTGGTTTTGACTCAGGAAGCACTCACTCTATTGTCAATTTAGAGCTCACTTCTAAGTTGTCTGATGTTTAGTAGTTACCATCCTCTATTTTTGTCAAAGTTGCTGATGGTGGCATGGACTGTTGCCTTGTGAATCCTTCTTGCCAAATGTTGAATGCGTGGTTCAAGAGTATGCTTTCTGTTCTGACCTTCATGTTATTCTGTTGGGATACTAGGAAATCATCATTGGCATGGACTGGTTGTAAGAGTTTTCTCCAATGAATGTTGATTGGTCAAAGAAGTGGAGACACATTCCTTATGGGTCTGGTCATGCTACTCTGAGGGGGTTATTGTCAGATAGTGTTGCATCTTTAGTATTTTAGCTCCTCCAAGTTGCTGCTCTGGTCCAACCGAGTCTCTGGCTATTCCTTCTATAATTTAGCAACTGGTGGATGAGTTTGGCGAGCTATTTTAGGAGCCTTCAGAGTTGCCGCCTCAGTGAAACTATGATCATGAGATTCCTTTGGTTGTTAGGGCTTCTCCAGTGGTTGTTCGTCAATACAGATAGAAGCCATTCTTGAAATCTGAGATTGAAAAGCAAGTGACCAAGATGCTATAGACTGGTCTTATTCGCCCAAGCACTAGTTCCTTTTCTTCTCTAGTGTTGTTGGTCTGGAAGAAGGACAACTCATGGTGCTTTTTTGTGGATTACCGGATGTTAAACTCTTTGACAGTTAAGTCCAAGTTTCCTATTCCTGTAGTGGATGAGCTCTTATATGAGCTCTTGAAAGCTGAGTGGTTTACTAGTCTTGATCTTAGGGTAGGGTTCAATCAGATCAGATTAGCGCCCGGAGAGGAGTATAAAACAACTTTTCAAACTCACTAGGGGCAGTTTGAGTATACGGTGATGTCCTTCGGTCTCACCGATGCGCCCAACACATTCCAAGGGGCTATGAACTCAACCTTACATCTGGTGCTTCGCAAGTTCGCATTAGTTTTCTTCGATGATATTCTAATTTATATCCCAACGTTTGAAGCTCATATTGATCACTTGCGCCAAGTATTAACTCTGTTGGGCTAACCAGTGCAGTGAAGTTCAGCAAGTGCCAGTTTGCTCGGCAATCCATTTCTTACTTGGGCCATATTGTAAACAACCACGGTGTGTCCACGGACCCCAGCAAGATTCAGATGGTATAGTCTTGGCCAGTGCCTACAGATGTCAAGGAACTTTGTAGCTTCCTTGGATTAGTTGGCTACTATAGAAAGTTCATCCCTAACTCCGCGCTCTTGCTCGCCCACTCATGGACTTACTGAAGAACGGCTCACTGCTCGTTTGGACACCTTAGCATATAACAACATTTGAGGCCTTGAAAGACGCCTGGTTTCGCCCCCTGTCCTTTCTTTACCGGACTTTAACAAGCCATTCCAGTTATAGACTGATGCTAGCAACTCTGGAGTTGGTGTAGTGCTTTTACAGGATGGTCACCTAATTGCATTCGTCGGTCGAGCCCTAGGCCCTCGCACTAGTGCCCTCTCGACATACAAAAGAGAATACTTGGCCATCTTGGTTGCAATGGAGCAGTGGTGGTCCAATCTTCAACACCTCGAGTTCATGACCTTCACATATCACCATACTCTGACACACCTTAGCCTCAATACACCTTGACAGCTTAAAATGCAACACAAATTGGTTGGGGTACAGTATAGGATTGTGTGTGAACCGGGTTCAACTAACGTTGCAGCCAATGCTCTGTCCAGGCATCCTGCTCTACAAGCACAGCTTCAAGCCATTTCCTTTGCTACTCCTACCTAGTTATTAGATGTCATCTCTGGCTATTCTTTTGATCCTGAGTCACTTAACCTGCTGCAAGAATTGGTTGTCAACCCTTCGTGCATCCACCGTTTACTCTGCTTAGTGGCGTTGTTTGTCATGATGGATGCATGTGGATTGGTTCCAATCCCCCGCTTCAAAGATGCATTGTCTTAGACTTGCATGATAGTGTTCTTGGCGGTCACTTGGGATTTTTAGTTACCCACAATCAGGTCAAGAAGCTCTTCTACTGGCGCGGCTTGAAGAAATTAGTCAAGGAGTTTGTGGCAAGCTATACAGTTTCTATTCAGGCCAAACTGAATCGGACATGATATCTGGCACTCCTCTCTCCTCTTTTGGTGCCTACAGAAAACTGGCAAGTGTTGACAATGGACTTCATTAGTGGATTGCCCACTTCTAGACAGGCAAATTGCATCATGGTGGTGATTGATAAGCTCAGTAAGTTTGCACACTTCATCCATCTGCACCATCCATTCTCGGCCACTACTGTTGCCCAGGCCTTTCTTGATATCTTCAAGCTTCATTGTATGCCTACATACATCATCTCCGATCGGGATCCAACCTTTACCAAAGCACTTTCTAGAAGGAGTTGTTCTGCATGGCCAATGTCAATCTTACTATCGGGTACATATATGAGGGGTACCCACCATAAACGCAAATTCAAAAAACAAAGCCCGGCAAAATTCAGCCCGAGCGGCTCGGCCCAGTCACAACTTCTCTCCACCATGAATGACCTCTAGGTCCTGGCGACCTCTTTATGTACGACCTCTGGGTCCCCGCGACTTCTTTCTGCCTCGCAGGACCTCTCTGCGACTCGTACGACCTCCAGGTCGTCACGACCTGAGCTCGTCCCGTACATATAGCTCGTCAAGCTCGTAGGTGCCGGACTACTGTTTGTCCGACCTCTTTGGTCTCCTTCCAAAGCCAGGTACCCGAGGGCGAGTCAAATCGACTGTGTCCAACCACTCTTGAAATGGGCATGGTCAATCAAAAACACTATAACCACTCTCTACTATAAAAGCCATGTCGCCTATCAACCATAGGGATAGGCGACTATCCATCAAGCTCGTTGTGCTATGGTAGAAGCAGTCAAGGTTCCCTCGACGGGACGCCTTCCAAACCTGACAGACAGTCTACAATGGCAGCTTCCAACCCATTAGATGCACTATAGAACAACCACTCCCCATCCCGGTTAACAAGAGTACAGATGACATCATCAACACAGTGCGCCTCCCATCCCTAGGAATCCTTCGTACAACTACTCCAGTATGGCAGGGGATTCGCCCGACCTCACCTTGTTAGCGGGATTCGCGTATCTTCTCCAGACAGAGGGGACAGGTCTCGGCCTCGTGAGTCAAACGAAGGACAGAAGGACGTACATTCAACGGTCATAAGACATGTAGCCACATGTAGTTAGGCATGGCCTCCCCATGAATACGCATGATCATATATTCCCTCTTCATTTCTTTTATTTTCTCTCTTTCTCCTTCTTCCCAGTAGTGCCCAAGCTATTGTACCCCCTTGAAAGCTATAAAAGCGGACCTAGGGGCTTTGGGAAGGGAGGAGCCCAACGCATAGAGTCTCCCAATATTGGCACTTGCCTCAATCAACACACCACTCACACACCGAGACTTGGGACCAGCTTCTCTCTCTCGACCTGCTTGTAACCCCTACTACGAGCATTTGAGCTCACACACATCCCACCTCAGACTAGACTAGGGCATCGTTGCCTGAACTAGTATACATCGGAGAACACACGAGCCATACAAATCTACAGAGGCCGTGGTATAGAACCACAACACTTGCTATGAGCTTAGCCTATCATCCTCAATCCAATGAACAAACTGAATGTGTCGATCAATGTTTGGAGACATACTTGTGCTGCTTTGTACACTCATGTCCTCGGCGTTGGATCAAGTGGTTGTCCCTTGCTAAGTATTGGTACAACACTAGCCCTCATTCTGCACTTGAAAGATCACCATTTGAGGTACTCTATGGTCGTTCACCTCGCCATTTTGGTCTTTTCGACGGCGTAGTGTCTCCTATGCCTAATGTGGCTTCAAAATTGGCGGAGCACTCCACCATGCTCACTTGTTGTCCTGTCAACATCTCCTCAGGGCGCAGCAGTGCATGAAGGCTCAAGCAGACAAGAACCAGTCCAAGTACTCGTTTGCAATTGGGGATTCAGTCTTCCTCCGTCTGTAGCCGTATGTGCAGTCTTCTCTACAACCACGATCTAACAACAAGCTTTCCTTCAAGTTTTTCAGGCCCTTCAAGGTTATCGACAAGATCGGCAAGGTAAACACAAGCTCCAAACTGCCTCCTACGTCGATAATCCACCTTGTCTTCCATGTCTCCCTCCTCAAGCCAGCTCCTCCGTCAGCTCTACCAATCTAGGCTGCGCTTCCCAATCCTAACGATATGTTGCAAGTTCCTAAAATGTGCTACAAACTCGGCTCCATCAACATCAAGCAGTTGTTGATCAAGTTGAGCAGCCTCAATGCAGATCTGGCAACATGGGAAGACAAAGTCGCCATCAAGAAGCGGTTCCCATGTGCTCCGGCCTAGGTTAGGCCGTGTCTCGAGGGGGAAGAAGTGTTAGCACCTCCTAGCTAGGGAACTAGGGGTGTGTTTGGTTGCACCAAAAAGTGTTATACAGGCCGGGTTGAACCTGGATAGAACTTGTTTGGTTTCAATTTCTAGGCTTGGGGCCCGGCTAGGTGGGGGAAGAGATGAGGGTGTCCGTACCGAAACGAGAAGGCCCAAGGAGGAAGACCAATTCGGCCTTCTCCCCTCATCCGGGTTGCGAGGTGCATCAAATTCTGTGCAAAAGTGATTCGCCTCACCTCCTCCTTTTTCGTCACCGTTCGCCGACGCTCTGTCTTCCTCGCACTTTCGCGGTACACCTACATCGGCCGCTCGTCCGCCTCCTCCAAAAGCCCGACCAAGCGCTCGTGCTCATGCCCCGTGCTCGAGTAGCTCTGGCCAGCGGCGAATCCCACGGTGGCGGAGGTCGAATCGAGGGTGGCGGGGTCGATCTAGCGGGTCCAACGCGCCCTGGCGTGCGGCTCGTTGAAAAGTCCTAATGGCTAGAGGGGGGGGTGAATAGCCTATTAAAAAATTCTACAAACAACACTTAGCAAGGCGGTTAGTAAATAAGATGGCAAAGCAACAAATGCGATGCTACAAGCTATCTATGCAAGCCACAAGACAAGAATGATGATTCTAATATCTCTAGGTCCACACAAAGGCTAAGTCACTAGATTACTCCTAGGTGATCAAGAAGTCTAACTAATTTTACCACTAGGATCTAAACTACACTAGCCAACTAAACAACCTATCAAAGCTACACAAGAATACTAGGAAAGGTAATGCAAAGAGGCTAGAATACAATACCACCGCGGAGTGTAGAGGTTGTTGCCAATCACCGTGTACAAGAAATCTCCAACGAGCACAAGACAATAGACACGATGATTTTTCACCGAGGTTCACGTGCTTGCCGGCACGCTAGTCCCCGTTGTGGCGATACACTCACTTGGCGGTTGCTAAGCTTAATGGCCGGTGCCAAATCCCCGATGGGAGCTCAAGCAAATCGATCACGAGGAGAGGATCAAACAAGCCACGAGAAATCCACTAGTGCTCCTTTCGCGAATCTCTGGCGCGGTAAGGAATGACCCCTCACAAACCACCGGTGTGGCCTCGAACAAGCTCCAATCGAGGCTCAACACCGCCTCTTGCTCCAAGCCGCTAGGGAACCAAGCAAATTCCCAAGAGAAACAAGATCCCGCAGCTCCTCCAAGGTTGAAGTGCCTCTAGATGCAAGCAATCAAGCAAATGCACTTCTAACTCTCTCAATCTCACCCAAGATTCGAAGTTAGGATGAAGAGATGAGTGGAGGGGAGTCTCACAAGCTCACAAGTGTGTAGGAGTGTTCAAATGTGCAAGAGGGAGCTCATGTACCCGGCCAACCAAGTATTTATAGCCCTCACCAAAGAATAGAGTTGTTGTGCTTTGAAATGGGCATTCTGCGATTTGACCGGGCGCACCAACCGGACTCACCGGCCGAAGTCCGGTCAAGCATCCGGTCGCACCATCTCGTCGCGTCCGGTCGAACGGACAACGCACTTTCGGGCCCACGGCTAACATCGTCTTCATGCTTCGGTCGATGGATCCGGTCACCGCGTCCGGTCACTCCACGTCTTCGAGCCCGAAAACATGCTCTACGTCGGACGCACACACCGGGCGTCCGGTCAAAGACCGTGCTTCCGGTCGCGCTTCCGGTCGGCGCGTCCGGTCGGCCTTTCGAGCGTGTTCTTCATTTTGTTGTCGCCCTTTGCTTCAACCTTGCTTCGCCTCTTGCCATAAGTTGCCAACACGTCGAAGATGATCACGTTATCATGAATGTTAGCATGTTGATCGATTAGGCAAGAACGAAGTTAGTGCTCTCATGTCCTAAATGCAATATGCAAGTCAATTGGACCTAGAAGCACTTCACCAAAGGATTAGTCGTGATATCCCCTCTTGATAGTCGGCGATCTAACCTATAATGTGATCACACGCTCTATCGTGTCTTGATCACCGAAAGAAAACCCTATCAAGATACCTTTGCCTTGATCTCCGGGGTTCCTCTCCAAACCGACCATCGAGCTTGACACTCCATCATGTCCATCATCATCGTCCATGTTCATGATCATCATGCTCCACGTCATCCATGTAATCCTATCTCTCAAGTCACACTTAAAGCAAAGGATTAGCACGACAAGTGTGTCATCAATTTTCAAAACCAAACATGAGATTTCACTCGTGTCAAGCGCCGCCGGCGGCGCCATGCGAAATTTGTAGCCCGGCGCCGCGGCGCCGGTGGCCGTCCCCACGCCCATCTCGCCCCTGGAGGTGGGGAATCGCTTCGGCACTTCACACGACGCCGCGGGCAACACGCGCGAGCGAGCGGCCGGGAGAAAGCCGTGGAGCGGAGCGAGGCGCGCGGGAGAGCCTCGCCCGTCGCGGCGCGGGGCCGTGTGTCGACTTCTTCTTCGGATCGTTCCGCGTCACCTCGCTGCCGGCGCGTGGCGGCACTCCTCGGCGTGGCCTGGTCTGCGGCCGCGCGCCTTGCGCTCGGGGTCGCCTGCCACCTCCCCGGCGTCTTGCGGCCGGGCAAGGGAGGCGGGGGAGGGCTTCTACGCCGCCGGCGCTGCGGATGCACGCGCGCCATCCCAAGGCGCTCGTTGGGAATCTGGCCACCTTCGTCGGGTTGGTGTGGGCGACACCGCCAAGATCGGGCTCGCCCGCCAAGTGGTGCCCGTTGCTCCGGCTTTGTCCTACGATCGTGCGACCATGCTGCCCGAGGCCATTGCCCGCCATGTTCCCACGCGAGTCCAGCCGGGAGTACCTCAACATCTCGGGCGAGGCAGCGTGCTTTCGCATCCGTGACCGCCTCCGCCGTGAGTCTTTGGTGCCGCTCCGCACGGCGCTCGAGCTCCCGGTGTACATGTGCGCATGCAAGTTTGAAGAGTTGTCGAAATGCGGGTGGGCGTCCTCGGCGATGAACAAGTACAAGGAGGTGTTCGAGAAACACGACAAGCACCCGCGTGGCGGCTTCTTCGACTACGTGTGCGCCCGGTTGTGCCAGGATGCCAGCGGGCGTCGATCTCTAGTGGCGTCGCATGGCGGCTTCTCTTGCCGCTGAGGGTGCTGACCAATCGCATCGCGGTGTGCGGGCTCTCATCGGCCCGGCAGCCACCACGGATCGACCACGGCGGCCTCTGCGACCATCGCGGTTTGGGGCCCCTCATCTCGAGCTTAGCCGGGGGAGCCGTGGAAGGGCGCGTCATCACCTTCAGCGAAACGCACTAGCTGCACAAGGTCTAGGCTTGCTCGCTTTGTTTGACGCTCATCAAGTGTTTGACGAAATGATGAAGGGAGGTAACCATACCAATTTAGAGAGAAGGTGACAAGATCAAAAACAAATGAAACAGCCAAACACACTCTAGAGCTAGCCAGGCTAAGATGAGTATGCAACCAAACAATGACATGTTGGCTAGTTGTATACGAGGCTCACCCCTGGCCCGGCTACATTGGGATAGCTAGGCTCTGGGGGAAATCAAACCAAACACACACAAGGAGGCCAGTCAGGGAGCGCACCAAGAGCGTCTGGGTCTCTGGGCTGGAATGGGCCAAAATCGACACTTACAGGAAGCCCAGCATCGAGTGATAAGTAGTGGAAGGGCCGAGAGCTTAGCAAGCTTGATCATTGTACTTGTTAGTTTCATTCTACATTCTGTACTAGCATGTAGACTCCGTCGTTAAGAGCTCAGGCGAACTCGATATCTTGTACCCAATTTGGTTGCCGCCGTTGGTAGCTAACAATTGTTGATGACGACGACGACATCGGCGGCGCGCGGACGCCGTGGGCTTCTTGATCTGCGTCGCGAAGCGCTCGCACCCGTCTAGTTTCCTCGCTCGGGTTGGCGGTAGATCCCTCGTCACCAGCGGCGCCACCTAGGGGTTGTGGGCTGTGATGCTGGGCGCTTGGCTTTGGGGCCACTATGTACGCGTCTGTGTATGCTTTGACACCTGATAGTGGCCCCCTAGACATCATATGTATTTAATAATGGCCTGGATGGTAGAGACATAGAACTGTAAGGGCGTCTGCAATGTTTAGTTATTTAGCTAGCTAGATTTAACATGGTATAAAAAAATACGAGAGAGTAGTCACTAACGCCGAGTAAATAGTTGATCTATTTTAGGTAGCCAAAAAAACTTATAAGAGGAGTGTGTGGGTCTAGTAGTATAAAATAGTTTTTTTCTTTATCCCTCACCTCTACATCAGCAGACTATGTTGGGGACGCCCTAATGACATACTCCCTCCGTCCCATTGAGATTGTCATTTTGGACTCCGTGTCATTTTTGTTCGATCATTAAATCTTATTTGAAATTTTTGCATAAATATGATTTATTTTTATAACTTATTTTTAGCATTTGAGATACTTTAATTATAATTTATTTCTTTTATAATTTGCAAAAATAATTTAACTATGATGAATGGTCACACAGTACTCAAAAAGTAAAAAACGGCGATCTCTATGGACGAAGGGAGTATCTCGTATTAGATGAATTGTAATGGTGTTTTTCAAAAGTTACAGATCCAAATATCCCCAATTTTAACCTCGAGCAGCCGGCCGCCGTCCTCCCTTTTCTTCTTTTCCTACTCGCTGCCGTCAAACTCGACGGGCCGGCGAAGGTCTCCGCAGCCGCTCCATCCCCGCCCAATTACTCTTGCACGCAGTTTCGCCTCGTCCTTGAGGTTCTCCCTGTGCCGCTCACGTCTGCCCTCGCTACTGAAATCATTTGCGTGGGCCGTTCCCGCTGTGGCGGACTGCCATTGTCGCCACAAGCCCCTCGTCGTGGCTAGCCCTCTACGGTGCGCCCTCTAGGGTTTGGCTATTGGCTTGAAGTGGATAACGAACGGCAAGTGAAATAGTATCCAAGAGAAGAACCGGTCGGGCTTAACTAGAAAGAGTGGTGGGCATACATGTAATTTGGCACCCAGCTCCGTTAGAATTTTTTTTCAAAGCATGCCCGTCGGCACATATTCATTAAGGGAAAATAGAGTTTTACACGTAGCACACTTTAGCCAAAATAATTGGCCGCAACGCACAAAAGCACACAAACAAGAATCACCGGCTTAAACGGTGGCGCTATATGCTTGTACTTAAAAGGTAAAGTACTAATGCGCGAAAAAGAAGCGTCGGCGGCTACGACTCTCCTTCAGGTCCCACCAACGCTCTAGGCCGCATCAAGGAGAAGAGCTCGGCGTGAAGCGCTGCCACTTGCCGCGACGACCGGGCGTCGCCAAAGTGTTTTCGGACCTCACTTTCGCTAGCTCGGGGGCTGGGTGTCGACGTCACCTCGACCAAGCGTCCCTCAAGCTTGCTGAGCAGCACCAACAATGTCATCCACTCGGTTGTGGATCACGCTTCTCTGTTTTAGCGGGCGGGTCCGTCTTAAGTCCACTCTTCATCGGTGATTTTGCACGGCCCGGAGGGTGGGGCGGCCGCTAAGGATGGGCTCGTCGAGTGGTAGGATGACCCGCCGACGGGAAGTCCCTCGACGAAGCGGCCGGTAGGTATGGCGGCGGTTCCGAGGGCTGGTGAGGAACCGAGGCGGCGGCCTGCGCCGGAGTCGACCTCGTGTCAGCAACTCCCAACTCTTCCCCCGCGAAGCGGATGCCAAGCAGGGGAAGGATCTTGCACACGTTCTCTCCCCCTAGAGGGCGCCTCGGCATCCCCGAAGGCTTCATGGAACCTCCGGTGATCGAGGGGTCTAGAGTAGGCACCGCGTGCCGGCCACAGTCGCTTAAACCACTTGTTCAACCCGGACACATCGTGCACGCGCTTCTCCGGGCGGCGATCGTGGAGCGGGATTTGGCGCCCGACCGGTCGCTGCGGCGCGGTACCCGGTTGTCGTTGACAACCCTTGACCTTCGCTTGCAAGGTGGAACCTGGTAGGTTCCGCCAATGGCCGAAGTGTCAACGAGTCGATGAAGGCCGGGTAATCGAAGCTGGGGAAGGCGCGGGGGGAGGTCGGTGTAAAGTCCAGCTGGGGCGGTCGGGGGAGTGCGGGACCCGCGAGAGGTCACACTGCGCCCCGGCGCACGTCGGCGCTGCGGGGCTGCGACGACGAGCCAAACGGGGGCGGCCGGCGTGGTGGATGCCCGGCGCGGCTACGGACCTCCGGCACCTCTGCCAAGATGCGGCTACGGCAAGCCCCCATCCCGGACGTCAAGGGGTTGGGGGTGGGTGTCATGAAGTGGCGAGAGCGGGTCCGTTAGCACCGTAGGATCCTGAAGCCTCCGCCTCTGGCGAGGCGCGACCATGCGCGAGCGAAGGTGGATCGGTTGCATGGCGGTGGACGACGTAGCGGCGAGGGGGAGGCCACGAGCTCATCAAGCATCGGGTCCCACCCGGCGGGTGGCAGCATAGCCACCCCGCGCGCAAGCCCGGCGGGTCCAAAGAGGCGGCGGCATTGTCGGCGAGCCGGCCACCACATCGAATGTTGCGGGACGACGGGCTTTCAAAGTCAGTCACCAGCATCGATTGGAGGCCACACGAAACCCGCCAAAAGGTGCCGCGGAGGGCGGCCAACATCGGAAGGAAGGCGGCGTAGGCGTGGTCGACGACGCCCACGCCGCAGCGGAGGCTCCTCCCGTGATGGCAACACGGTGGCGGTGCGAGGGGGTCGGCCTGAGGCGGCGCCCGTGTCCTCCTGCTGCCGATCCACGCGGGTCGGTGGCCACACCTCTGCGCAGGGAGACGGCGTGGCGACAGGCGACGAGGCCGCAACAACGTGATCCTTCGCCAAGGCGGTTGAAGCGCGGCCTACAAGATGGCCGGGACGGGCGGCGACGGCGCGGGGCGAGTTGGCCGTCGCGGGCCGGGGTTGAGCGAAACGCGTGGCGTTCACCGGGTGGTGGGAGGGCCCGGCGCCCGGCCGCGGCATCCGGCAGGGTTGCCCGGCGGCACAACCCTCCAACCGTTGATGGGCGGAGGCGCGGCGGCACGGGGCTAAGATAGCGACGACGCTCAACGCCCTCGGCACGGCGGATCGTCGCCAAGCCCCGCCAAGCGCTGAGGCGCCCGCATGTGCGGGTGGGAGGGGCGGGCCGACTCGGCGCCCCCTGGCGAGTCAAGCAGGTACATGGCGCCGCTTAGACCACGCCCGGTGGGAGGTGAAGCTTGCGAGCTAGAATGCCTCGATGGAGCTGCCGGTTAGGTAGTGCGGTCCGCCGCCTCACGTTGACATCGTCATCATCATCCCGAGACGGAGACGATGCCCCCTCGGCCCACCGCATCGCCTTGCGATGCGCTCCAGGAGGATGGGAAGAAGGGGCAGCGTTGGGAGAGAGCGACTGCCGGTGTGTCCGTTTGGATGATGCAAAGTGCTTGTGGGGCACCGGTCGTCGGCCGGCATGAGGCGATGAGTTGGAGGCGGCGGCGGCGTCGAGGCGAAAGGCCGCACAAGCACAAGATCCGCGCCCACCACCGCAACGCCGAGCATGTGGCCAGAAAGCCGCGGTGGCGGCGCGAGGGAGGAAGGCGCCGCGTCGTCACCCTCAATCTAGCCTTCCTCGGCGTCCAGAAGAGAGCTGCGTCGGGGAGAGGGCCCTCCCGGAGGGACGGCAATGAAGAGCTCCGGGCACCGGGGGCGGCGGCGGCTGCTCGCCCGAGCAGCGGCGTGGCCCACCAGCGCGGCCGGCCCGTGTAAGCGCAGCCGGGGCGACGGGAGGGCGGTGGGAGGGGGCAGCGACCGCCGGCGCAGCAGCGGCGCCGCCCGAGGGGCTTCACGCCGCGGGCGCCTCGCCTACGGCGAACCCGCGAGGCCGCGGAACCGTCCGCCCGGGAGCCATGGACGGCGGCAGCAGCGGCGAGCCGAGGCGCCTCGACAACGGAACGGGGCGGCGGCAGCAACAGCTAGCGGAGGCGACTCGGCAAGCGGCACGGCGGCGGACGGGAGAGGAACCTCCGACCAGACTGCCGTCGCCGCCCGCGAACGCTGGGGTAGTGCCTTCCCGGTCCTCCAAACAGGCAAGTGGGAGCTCAAAAGAGATCACGAGGAGGGGGAGCAGGATCTGCAGGGATTCGGATGCTGGCTTAGAGATTTGGGTGGATTTTGGGTGAGAGGGGAAGAGGAAGGCACGGGAAGGGAGAGCCTCCCTGGAGGCTCCAACGGCTCCATGATCAGTTTCAATATAATAAGATGCTCCGTTAGAATCAAACGGCAATGTGACTGAAATGGCAGAAAGAAAATTTCTAGCAAGGCTACTGAGCAACTTTTTATATAATTCTTCTATTACCTCCTAGAAGGTAATATGTATATATATTATTAATAAGCATTCAGATCATTTGAGAGCACCGTAGCAGATTCCATCCTGAAAAGTTTATGATGTTATTACTATTGCTTGACAGTAGGAATGCAACCTGCTGACACACAAAGACATGAAGTTTTCTCACATATTATTGTTATTATATGATCCAGACGCATTGAAGATGTTAGCGGCTTCGATGAGTACACCAAGAAGATAACCAGTGTGCTCCTCAACAACAAGGGCAAGCGGGGAGCTATAGTTATGGGCGAGAGTGGCATCGGCAAGACAGCTGCAGCAAGAGCAGTCTTCCAGGACTGGGATGTGCAGAGACATTTTGATGTTTGCGCTTGGGCGTGCTTGCCACCGAAGTCAAGGGTGGATAGGTATTTGGATCAAATTTGGGAACAGGCCCAGGAGCAAACACACTGTGAGTGTGATTCTCCCAGAAGAGAAGACTTGAAGCAGGTGCTGGATAAAATTAAACTGCTAGTGGTGTTGGATGGAATGGACGATAAGGATGAGCTCACGGAGGTATTAAGGGAGCTACAGCTACCGGATGGTGCCAATGGTAGCAGGATAATGGTAATAACCACACAGCTTCCCAGAGAGCAAATCGAAGAACTCATGGATGACTATTTACCGGTCGAAATCAAGTGCCTGGAACAACCTCACTGCAAAACAATTTTTGAGAAGATGTTTTCTGGCCGTTGCAGCGGCGTTTACACGGGAAATAAGAAAGAATTTGATGATCAAGTTTACAGCATCACAAGAGGGCTTCCTCTTGGTGTAATACTGCTGGGAGGACTCCTATACTTCAAGGACCATGAAAAGCAATGGAACGATGTGTTTAAGCAGCTGAGATTCTATGAGGGTATGAGGCTAATCAAGCGGATTCTGACACTGAGCTATGTGACCATGCCAACAATTCTCAAGCTATGTTTCTTATACTTTGCTTCCATGCCTCCGAATGTACATCTCGACTTGAGCAAACTGCACAGGCTGTGGTGTGCCGAGGGGATTCCTGACTCGGAAATCAAAGGTATTCAAACAGAGAAGTCGGTACTGGACAGGTGTGTCCGTGTTTTGGTCTCACTGGGCCTTGTCCAAAGAGTGGATGCTGACACCAAAGTATGCATCCATCAAAGTGTACACAGCTTTGCACAGGACATAGCACATGAGACCGGCTTCATGGAATCCCACAGCACATTTAATAAAATACAGAATGCCTCAACCATCCGCCGCCTTTCTGTCCCACAACTACAATGACAGGGATGTGCATATCGACACCACCTTTCTCAAGCTACGAACTTTGGTCGGTGATTTTGCGAAGGACTCGATGACGCATCAAGTAGCCAGGCCAAGAGTACCAAAGGTGTGAAGCAGAGCTCTCTCTTGAAGAAGCAAGGCCTTCAGCAGAGCAGGCTGCGATTCCTATGTCAGTCCAAGTTCCTTCGAGTTGTTGACCTGAAGGGAGTTCAACTTCACAAGTTACCGGACAGCATAGGCAATATGGTTCACCTGAGGTACCTTGGCCTCCGCAGGTGCTGCCTAAAGGATCTCCCACCATCGGTGGCTAAGTTGCTGAATTTGGAGACACTGGATGTAACAGATAATGAAGTGAACAAGATTCCAAATGAATTTTGGAAGATTGATAAGCTCAAGCATGTGCTCGCCCAAAAAATCTCCGTGCCAGTGTCAGCAGCCTCCACCGAGCTTCAAACTCTGCACGGAGTTATACTGTCTTCAGAGTGGACGCAGCAGAATTGCCCACTAAATAAAATGTGGAAACTTTTCTCTTTAACGGTGGTGGGTGCAACAGCTTCCAATGTGGGGCCACTGGCTAAGGCGCTCGAGGCAAAAAGAGAACTTCATCAGCTTAAGATACAAGGTGACTGCATTCCACTTTTATGTTCGTCCAGATATCGGCCACTGCAGTACCTGGAGTTAGATGGAAAGATTCAGTCACAATCTTCTTCTGATTCCCGTCATCCCATAACGGCCTCAAGGATTGTCCTCAAAGTCATCTTGCATGTCACAGATGGTGTTTGACACTTTTTGTCAAAACACAAATACCCAAATGAGCTGGAACTACTGGACGGGTCGTTTTCTGAGCAGAAGCTGTTGCTCCAGGGACAAGGATTTGCAAATCTTACAAAGCTCAAGCTTGTTAACCTCAAAGTATTGGAGCAATTAGTTTTGGATGAGTCTGCACTGCCTAAACTTGTGACCTTGGAGATATTTGGATGCCCCAACATGAAAACAATCCAAGGCCTCAAGTATTCACCAGAACTCAAAATGGTGGTATTGTTTGACATGCCAGCCATTGTTGCACAAATCAAAGCTGAGGACAAAGAACTCTTCGACAAGATCAAGCATGTGAGCTCTACTGCATGGGCAAGCAAGCCCAACCTGATATGACCTATGTTTTCATGCATGGCCTGGTATCATATATTTATTTATGTCAGCGTGTGCAAACTTGTGTGCTTTAATAGACTCTGTGGTCGTGTGAAAGATTTTCAGTCTCCGTGTTTTGGTTGGGTCATGCTGCCTGCGCGCAGCCTCTTACCCTCCTTGTCTGGGTTCTGTCTGGTGCCTGCGTGCGCCATTGTTGTACTCCTTGGCACTGTTGCTTCTGCCAGGCCGTTTTTTTTTTCATTCTCGAACCTTTAGTGCCCAGGTTAGAGGTGGCCTGGCGTTCTATGTACACCTCCTTCGTCGTGCCGTCAACCATGTTATGTTTGTCCAGTTTTCTTGTGGTGCCTTGTTGTTGTCGATGAACTGTGGCTCCTTCTCTTTCGTTTTATGGAATGTGTGTGGTTTCAACGATGAACCGGATAAGCGCTGTGGCATTCTGTCTGATCGATCTCCTCTCCACCTGCCCCCAGGAAACTAAGCTCACTGAATGTTCTGGTGTCAGAACCTCTTCCTTCCTCGGGCTGGGATGACAACTTCAGCCCTGCCGTCGTGGTGGTGGACATTCGCATACTGAGAGAAGTTAAGAAACTAGCCAGAATCCCCACGCTTCGCGTGGGGAGATACTATGCATACGGGTTGACTGTTGTGTTGAAAGTATAACAGGTTTCGTGGGGAGAAAATGAATGTAACAAAGAAATTAGCTAAAAGAATTGAAATGGCTGCGCTGACCGTCATTGTTCGGGGTCACGTTTGTCCTCCGACCTCCCGCTCTGGCATTTCATTAAACACGGAGGAGCGTTTTCGACTTGTCTCCATGTTTTGATTGTGCAATTCAATTCAGAACCTGCCAAATAACGGAACGAAAAAAAGAATGTGGTATGTAAGCAAATTCAAATGTTGGGAATGATTTGAACAGAGCAACTGAATGAAGCAACTAACAATGTTGACTCATTCAGAAAATGCAGGAACCTTTATAAATTCTTCCTGAAAAGAAAATCATGGAGAGCGAATTGCATCAACTTCCTGCTCTGGCATTTCATCAAACACGGAGGAGGGAGGCATGTATTGGCACCTGAGGAGGACGGCAGCTGTGCATAGGATGCTGCAGGTGTTGCGAGGGTGCAGACAGGCAAGGCGTATTCGTGGAGATGCCGCTAAAGCCGAGAATCGCTGTTGCCTGGGGACGTCGAGCACTCAGGGAGTCGTGCGCGTCGGGGGTCTATCGTGAGGTGCAACCGGGGCATGACGGGAGGCAGCGTGAGGGCATGAGGCATGACGGCGGGCGAGGGTGGAGCGGCCGACGGCAGCGGAGGAGTCGGTGCGGCGCAACCTCTGCGGGAGACGCTATTCTGGGATTGGAAGGGGAGACGCTGGGAACATGTGTGGCTGGCAGGCGAGGGCGGTTGACGGCGGCGTCGTTGCCCTTTCTCTCGCGGCGGCGGCGCGTTCACGGGCGGAGGGTGGAAGCCGTGAGCTGGCGCGGTTATTCGGGTACGGACAGGACAGGAGAAGTGCGACGTAAACCGGGTTTTTTTTTTTTTACAACAAAACGTGATTTATATTGCATTAGCAGCAGGATGTTGCTATAATAGATACACCGTTTATGATAACAGAGTAGGACGCATCCACAAAAAGGGCATCCTATAACATGGTTGGGATTAACACAAATCCCTTGTTGTTCCTGTAAATGTAAAAGATCATTTTGAAGAGCATACCTAGCTAGATGATTCGTCATTTGGTTGTCTTCCCTTCTAATCTTGTGGACCTTGAAATTTCTTTGGGTCATGGCGTTATTGATGGCTTCCGTGTATGGCTTGATCCTCCAATCTGGAGGATTCCCCCGATCTTGTGCGTTAATGTAGTCCGCAAGCATCTGGTTGTCCACTAGAAAGTTTGCTTCTTGAATCTGCAACTTGTCTATAGTTTGAATTGCCAACCGAGTTGGAAGAGTGTCGAAGCTGGGCGGACGCTGGAAGTGTCACGGCAGGTTCCAGTAAGGCCAGGGCGGTATGGAATGGACGGTATGGATTGTAGATGGGATGAATCAAACAGTTGGCAACGCAGCACTGTTTATCTACAGTAGGTTTGTGAGAGGAGACACTGTTAATGTACAGTAAATGGGTTCTATAGGATTAGTAAAAAAATAGGTTGTATAGGATTAAAGTCTTTATATTATATTTATTTATATTTATATATAGATAGAAGACTTGGTCTCCTCCTATGATGAATGATTAATTGACGCAAGGGTTGAGAGGCTTCAAAAACTTTTTCGGTTGAGTTCATATAGTACACATGTGTGCTTGTTTATGCTAATGGCTAACTGGATGTACCATGTTTTGTTGAGGTTTTTTTTTATGGAACATGTTTGTGTTGAGTGTGTTGTGTAACATGTGTCTTGACTTGTGAAAGTAGAGGTGTTGATGCAGCGAGGTGGTCGATAGACAATTGAGAAGGAAAATTGAGGAGTATGTGGTGGACCGAAAGCATTAAACGTTGGACAATATATAAGGCTTAAATCAAGGGACCAAGAGGCCGAGGACGAACCATGGATGACTCGCATTGGGTGCATGGAAGAGCAAGAGTTTACATTGGTCATGGATGATGAAAGCATTGACAAGAGTCAAGGCTAAGGTTGGACAAGTGAAGACAAAGTGTCACGAACACTTATATAAAGGACCGCTGGGCTAAAGACATGGAGGTTGGAGAAGTGATGTGTATCCTCATTGTTTGGTTTGTCTTGTTTGATTGTTTTCAGGTTCGTGTATCATTCACATGAAAACAGGGGCCATATGCACTCAGAATTGTCCATTTTATAAAGTTGTCAAAATAATAATAAAAACAGACTGCACCATTGTGTTCCTCTCATCGAGACGATCAAGAAAAATATATGGAATGTCTAATTTGGACTCCGGATAAAGGAGTTATGCCCCGAAGATGCTTCATCGTTAGCCTACCGGTACTCACCCTAGATTTTTGCGAAGATTTGGCCTACCGGTATTGTACAAGTACTACTTATAGTTTGAAGGTGTGCCATAAGTTTTGCGGAGATTTGGCCTACCGGTCTTCCACCGGTGGCTTGCACCGGTCCTACCAGTGCGTTGTGATTCTGAACCGATATGCATATAAATCGCATTTTTTTTTGTAGTTTTGACATGGGAAACTTGTAGATTACGTATTGGAGAGGTTTCCCACTGGGATAAGAATTAAGAACCCCCTCTCTCTCTATATATATATATTTGAGAGGATCATGGACGACTGAGTCACATCCACCAATTGAAACACAAAGCCAATCTATCAACTACTTTTACCCTAATTTCTATCCTCTCTCCCTCTTCTTCTATGTCGCCGCTGCCATGGACATGGGATCGACAACGAAGAAGCTCTAGGGTGGTCAGGCTACCTAGGGCAGCCCATAGCTGTTGCATGCCCTTACGGGGTCTCTCCCGGCGTGTGGGGGTTTCGGCTTTCAAGAGACTTCATCGGCGTGTCCTGCGTGATGCGCTCCCGGCGAGGCTCCTCCACGACGTGTCTTGCGTATCACGCTCATCGCTAGAGGCACAAGGTTCAGGTGTGGATATCTCCTAGGCGTCGGCCAATTCCCAAATTCGATTTGGCCCTACATCGAGTGATCTAGCTCCTTATGAGATGTGTGATCGATTTAAACATCAACAGCTAGCTTGTGTTGTCCACACCGTGTGAGACATGTGTCCATTCACACGACAACGTCCCAATCGATCCTTTATTAGGGCCGTAACTTAGCATGCCAACACTTACCACGCACATGCAAAATTCGGGTCACAAGAAATCAATGTCAAATATATGATGATGACAGTCCATCGGTAGTAAATCAATGATTTTTGGGGCATGTAGAGGACAACTCGAATTACACAAATGGGATGGATCATCGTTAGACCAAACTTGGATGGTGCAAAACATTGGTCATCCCCGGTGGGAGAATTAAAACATGTGTGGCAGCAGCTCGATCGAGCTGCCATGTATTTAGGTGAACACCGTGCACTACTACAAAAACAATTTGTAAGAGCTAGCCCCATTCCACTATAAGAGGGGCTGGATATTGAGCCCCTCTACAGTGGGTTGGCTATTTGTAGGGGTT
This sequence comes from Hyparrhenia diplandra, assembly GCA_015847255.1. NCBI lineage: Eukaryota > Viridiplantae > Streptophyta > Magnoliopsida > Poales > Poaceae > Hyparrhenia > Hyparrhenia diplandra. The sequence goes on along the minus strand of JADLZK010009254.1, from coordinate 35,987 downwards.
GGTAATCTGGCCGTCCTTACAAATACCTCTACGGGGGTGGCTAGATCACCACCCCCTTAAAAATCGGTCGATTTGTAGGGGGTGATCTAGCCGCTCTCACCAACCCTTTCAAAAAAGACGTCGAATGGTAAAATGAGACACTAAAAATTAAAATTTCTAAAATGATCTCACATGGAAAAATGATCTAAATAAAAATATAGATCTCAAATAGCTATGAATCTTTGTTGTTAACAACTTTTCATTTGACTTTATTTGATACCTCGAAATGTGGGGTTTGAATGTCTAAATTATGAAATTTGAATTTTTCAAACGACCTTGGATAGAAAAAAATTTCTCAAAAAGTTATGAAACATTGTCGTTGATCACTTTTTATTTGAAATCATCTTGTTATGGAAAAACTACATTCAAATGTCTCAAATTTGAAATTCAAATTTTGTAAAACGACATTGAATGGAGAAACAACCTAAATGAAGATTGTAGATCATAAAAAGTTATGAAACTTTGTAGTTGACCATTTTTATTTGAATTCATTTAGGGCCTCAAATAGTCAATTTTCACTCAAAATCGTAAGATATGTGGGGAACCAAAATGAGTTATAGATGCAAGTGATTGTTGTGTAGTGCAGTGGTAGAGAAGGGGATGTGCGAGTGGGAGGTCGTGGGTTCAAAACCGCCGCAACATTTGCATAAACTCAGGATGGTGGGTGGATGACCGTTGGGGGCCTCCCCTAATTAAAAAAAAAATGGTTTGCCTTTTTTGAATTTTGAAATGGAAATCTGAAAATGCACTCACCAACCGCCCTACTAGCTGCCCAACCGCCCCTAAAAATGGGTTACATAGTAGTGTGGTCCCACTTGTTTCAACAATCAAGCATAGTACCTTTTGATACTCTAGCTAAGTTAGAGGTTAGAGTTAGTTTCTAACTCATGACTGGCCCCAAAATAACTCTAGCCAAAGAGGTGTTAGATTGACATTAAATATACTTTCCCTATCATTTGGTGTGGGTGGAGGGAGACAAAAATCACGTTTCATTTGTCCCAGCCTAAACTAGCTCCAATTAGCACCTCTTGGGGAATAGTTTTTCTGGTATGTTAGATGTAAATAGCCCCAATCTAACTCTCGTCTTTAATACTTTAGGGTTATTTGAGCCCCAAATAGCTCAAACTAAGGGGGTGTTTGGGGACTGCTCCACTCCTGTTTTTCCAACTCCGCTCCAACTCTGCAGTGCCAAACACGCCCAGCTCTAAAATTCCACTCCTTAAAAAAGGTGGAGCTAGAGCCCGACTCCACCTTTTTTTCAATGGAGCACCTCAAGGGGTACTCTAGTTTTTAGAGTTTTATACCCCACATGAAGTTCTAAAGTAATTACCACACATTGCCACTCATTAGTCACCGCCCCATCACACAAAGTGTGAATGGTCTGGTGGTAGGACTTAGCACTCTAGACCAAGAGGTCTAGGGTTCAATCCCTACTTGAGACAAATTTTTGCATCTTGAGTCATCGGCGTTGTAATTTTTAGTTCCAAAGTGGATGGTTATCTTTTGACATATTGATCATGTTTAGAAAGACTTTATTTTGTTTCGGTTTCCCTATTCCCGGGTTGCAACTTTGTGGTATTTGCAGACCGTTATCTTTTTATTTGTCATGATTTTGTAATAATTGGTCTGATTCTATCTGTTGATAGATTAAGCCGGATTTCATATCCATTATCTTAAGAAAAGTCATCGTCCCCATCTACTATTTGTTTTGACTCCCTCTCGACTCGCGTGCTACATAATGGCAAAGGCATTACTAGCCGTAGATAGCAGGATTTAGATTTTAGGTGGTGTTTGGTTCCTTCCGCATGACCCTCCTTGAGTGTAGTCACTTCTATAGAACTGTCTGTTTGAACTTATCAATCCGACTTGTTAGCTATGATATAATGTTTTTCTCTCATGATAAAACAACATCATTCGACTTATCAACCACATAAACTATTTAGCCGAATCGCCCCCTAAACTACTTTAGTCACTTTCAGTTTGGCTTGTTAGGGACTAAATGAGATTATACTTTAGTCACTAAACTTTAGAGACCCCAAACCAAATAGACCTATAGTTTTTCTTAGAGCATCTCCGAGAAGTTTTGCAAATTGGACTTGAAAAAATCTTGGTTTTTGTCAACTTGCTAAATATTTGCCAAGTGAAAAAGTGGCTCCTCTCTAATAGTTTTGCATATTTGACTTGGCAAAAACAAATTTGGTGGACCCCAGGTTGAGGTTGTGTTGGCGTGAGGGGAGGTTCTGTTCCCGCGAGGGGGGGTGGGGTTCGTGCGTTTTTGTTTCTATCGCGGCAAGCCATGGTGGCACAGGTCTTCGTCGCCGTTGTTTAGTCGCCAGGTCGCGGCAAGTCTCCACGCCGCCGCCATTGTCGTCTCCAAGTGCGCCGGTCAACCTCCCGACCCTAGTTCGGTCTCCATAGTTCGTTGTTGAGCCCTCGGATTGTCCCCTCGTTCGTTGCCCTCCTTTATCACTACACGTTTGCCTAGGTTAACGTCGTCATGAGATTGAAGAGTTCACGTGTTCAAACACTACAAGGAATGGTGCTTTACATGATGATCAATTTGGTCATAAACAGGTCAAAAATATGTCACAGTTAACTTGCCATGACGATCGAAAAATCCGTCATGTATCTCACGTCATAGATTTATTGAATCGCCTAGAACCGTCACCGATTGACATTTGAGTTCGTCATGGATTAGTCGTCCATCTATTATATCCAGCCCATATCCAAGCCCAGATCCAAACCATAGTGACGAAAAAGGATGTCACAATTTTGAGCCAAATCATCATAGCATTAATGATACAATCAACATTAATCTTGTCACACATTAAGAAGAACTCATTAAGCACATCAAATGGAACAAAGCTCACAATTGACAAACCATATATAGCCCATCATTTTCATTGAAACCATTAACATTTGTACTTGTACAATTTTTAACAAGAAATGCCAAGGCAATAACCAAGCTACACTCAAGTAACTACAAAACCTAAGTTGGCTGGTCTAGCACACAGCTCATATGATCTGCTCGCACAACAAAATCTTTCGTCACTAATGAAAATAGCCACCATATGAGCACCTTGATCCTCTTGCCGCAATTCAAAGATAACCTCATCAAACACCTGTAAAAATACTTGATCAGTAATAAAACTAACACCTACAAAGGTACAAGACAAGTCTAATGCAAACTGCACTTTCATCTAGTCATCTGTCATGAAACTCCAGGAAGAGTCAGGGAGCATAAGGAATTACGACAACCTAGTTCAATTATGAAAATGCATCCACACGTCAATAAAATTAGCAACAAAGAAGGGCTAGTACTATTAGTATCCAGTGTGCAGATTAGCTTCATACCACAACAAATTAGAAACAAACTTTTGGTGTGGCGTAACAACAAATTGGCTGCATTTGACTTCCAGTCCATGTCTAAACAAGATACAACCTGAAACCTGGAACATGGCAATTTCACATAATTCACATTGATCAAGCAAAGATGCAACAACAGTTCCTAAGGCGTTGGAACCTGGAACGCTACTACACCTTCAGGTCCACCCAGACCATTGAAAACTGCACAAAGGAAAATAACTAACATATCGAATCGCTCCAGTGAACAAAGTTGTTTGGGTCAGCTCTGATATTTAGATCTCACGGACTTAGAAATTGAAAAAATCATGTCGGACCGTGATAAACACTATGAGCTAAAAAGGACCAAAATCCATCAGATTTCATTCAGGGATCTACAGGATGACAATATATACAGATACCTGGATCCGTTCTGCATCGAGCCACCTTGTCAGATCCGAGAGATCCGCCTGAGCCACCTTGTCAGATCCGCTGCCACCTACATGTAGCATCGGGCGCCGTGCGGCACCGGACAGCCACCATGGTCTAGGCCTGGCCGTACCATCGCACAGTGCACGGGTACCTAGGTCACACGCCGCGATTCCATCGATTAGGGGCTCCATGCCGCCCGTATAGTTAAAGAGAATTGTATGACTCATCATTCAATGGTGACAACTGATTCATACTTGTCAGCTGCCCAATTTGTGCAAATATACTCGAATGCCAAAATGAGTCATGGTTGCTCTGTCCCCTGGCCGTATAGTTATTTATTGTCATAGAAAAGGTGGCCACGATAGAATGTTTCAAGATTATTTGGCGGCTAATCCAACATACGGCCCTAACATTTTTTAAATTCGAACATTGTTGTTCTTTCACTTCACATAGGTTCATATTATGTGCTTACTTTATTGTACAAGTGTTTAAATTTTAGTTTTGTAGGTTAGGATGTCTAGACAGCTTTTCCTACAAATAATGAATGTTGTTGAAGAATACGACGATTACTTTGTGCAAAAAAGAAATGTGACAATGTACTTGGAACTTCCAAAAGTCACTACCGCACTTTGTATGCTCACTTATGGGGTTCCAGCTGATGCTACAGATGAGTATGTTCACATAGGCGAAAGTAGTGCCCTTGAGAGCCTACGCAGGTTTGTTGTTGTAGTTGTTGATATTTTTGAAGATGAGTACCTGAGATATCCCAATGAGGCAGACACAGCACGCTTACTGGCACTCGGTGAGCAAAGAGGCCTCCCTTGAATGTTATGGTTCATCGATTGTATGCATTGGGCGTGGAAGAACTGTCCTTATGAAAAACAAGGTCAGTACAAAGGGCATGTGGAGAAGCCAACCATCATTTTGTAGGTTGTTGCTTTGCAGGACCTTTGGATATGACATGCCTTCTTTGGATTGCCTGGGTCACATAATGACATCAATGTTCTTCACCGGTCTCCTTCGTCTTAAAATTTGGAAGAAGGTACTCCACAAATCAATTATATTGTTAATGGGTATTATTATACTATGAGTTATTATCCAACAGATGGTATATACCCCTCATGGGCTACTTTAGTCAAGTCCATCACTCTTCCTATGGGAAACAAGAGACAGTACTTTGCGAAAGCGCAAGAATCAGCTAGGAAGGATGTGGAGAGAGCTTTTGGGGTTCTACAATCAAGGTTCACCATTGCATTGAAACTGATAATGAAAAAGGATCTCTCAATGACAATGAAAAGAAAGGTTCGCTCCATACCAAAATAATTGGATTTCTAGAAAAGAAATGACATGAACTTTAATCTAATTTTCCATGCGTCGAGCAATGATCTTCTTCTGCATCATCTCAATGTACTGCAGCTGCAACGGGTCGAGAGATCTCTTGTCCACAAACATTATTTATTTTTCCTCCTTGAGCAAGTCCACTTCAACTTTTTTTTTCTTCATTAGACACTCGCTTCTTTTCTAGCTCCAATGCAGCCTTATCTATCTCAAGTGAAGTCATGTACCTCGCCTCTTTTGTCTTCTCTTTTTTCCTTGTCGAAAGCCGCCTTCTTTGCCCACATACTGTCCAAAACCTCCATGCAAGTCACAAATTACACTTTAGTATAAAACACCCAACAAATTTTCTTTCAATAGACTCTACCATGGTATCTGCCTTCACCTCGCCCTTCTCCACATTGTTTCCTCCTAGATTCTCATTAGGATTCTTGGCATTGATTCATCACAATTAAATGCATATCAGTAAGGAGCTCCATGAGCAGAACACAAAGGCACCAATTTGTTCGACCTAGCCACCCAATTTTTACTATAGACTATACCTGATTTCCTTTCGTCCTATTGCCTCCATCCATGCCATTTCCTGCTAGTTTCTCCTTGGAGTTCTTTAATTTCATTGGATTCATCCTACAATGGTTATTAGTAATGAGTTACACAAACGGATACCAAGTTATTTGAGCTAGTCACCCAATTCCAGTGTAGAACATACCTTATTTTCACTTACATTGCCCCTTTCCTCATGATTGCCATTATCAGCCAGTTCATCATCTGATTCATTGGAATTCAAATCTCCAGTAATATTACCCCTGGTGATATACATCATTATACCTTACACAGATGAAAAGAATACATAAAAAACCTCAACCTTTGGGGAGAAGAACCTCCCCAGGGTATTGTAATTTAAAAGGGACTGTATGGCCCTGGTCAATAAATCCCCCGAACCCTATGCCTGTTAGGGACAAACTTGGGCTGGCAAACACTGTTACCCAGGCCGGCGCAGCGCACCTTTACCTGGGCCGATGACACAGCATATCCACAAACCAGCGAGGGGGTTGTTTTTGGGTGGAATACTAGGATTTGAAACCAAGGCGGTGGGCACCGCCACATCTAGCCACAAAACTGAGCTATCGCTCACTTTGCTAGTTGTATGGAATACTTGTCATGTGCTCTCTCCTTTCTAAATTATAAGTCTCTTTGACTTATTTGGTACATCCATTTTGTTATACATCTAGATATAGCACATGTTTAGGTACATAGCAAAATGGATGTACCAAAAAGTCAAAACAACTTATAGTTCGGAACGGAGGGAGTATATATTATGATAATCTCTACATACAACATAAAAAGAACAAAACATGGACAATTTTGGTGCGACAAATGGGTTGGTACTTCGAGCTTGCCCTCCATGTGATCCCATGCACGTGATTTTCCTTGCATGCGGTGCATGCAAAAAGGAAACTATTGTCAATCAATCAAATTAATTAGGAAGAGAATTTTTCTTGCATGCAAAAGGAAGGCTCCTCGCCCGACCATCACTCATGTTGTGATTTTTTCATGCAAAAGAAAACAATCAATCAAATTAAAATAGAAATATTTTCCTTAAGAGGTTATGATTTTTTGGTGCGACAATTGTTGATTTGTCGGTTCGCCTCCCTCCATGCGATCCACGACCCTCAAGACGGTGTCAGCGCCCCCGCACAAAATAGAGAAAAAAAAAATCTCGGTAAATAAAAGGAAAGAGAAAAAAACCCTGTATATCTCAACCTCATGCATGTTCTCAACGCCCCACCACTCTCCATGCAAGAAAGAAAGGAAACCATCGTAAAAAAATGGGGTGATTGATTTTTATTGTCGCATTAATTTGTTGCCTTATTTGTGAACTGCCCAAGTATTTATTGCCGACAAGAGGAAAAGTCACAAAGAAAATACCCTGTATCGACGAAAGCGAAAAATGAGACAAATTTGTTCATACAATTCACGGTAGGTCCACTCTTCAGCAAGCATTCTACAATTAATCTCCATGAAGGTTGTCCACAAGAGGACCTACCATGAATTGTATGAACAAGAGAGCTCTGACCTCAAACAATTTGACCAAGCATCGTACCATAGTTGACTCTCAATGAGAATCTATATTGCCATTATATGTTCCATATGCATGTTTCTGCAATAATCTCTTATTCATTTGATACAACAACACCAACACATGACCTACAATATTATTATCTTATCATGCAATCCGTGTGTTTTTAGTATGAAGTTTGGTTACCCCGTAGCAAACGCACAGCACGAACCTATATTTCCTAAATATCTGAAGTTTTTTTTTTTTAATCAGGCTTGATCTTTGGTAGTGCATAAAGATTATAATATCTCCATTACGCTTTAGGTTTAGGGTCAATGAACCTTATAGTTTGTTCATGTTACAATGCACGGAAAGTTCATACAGTAGAGTTGATGAACTTACGACGCCACACTCTCCATGTTTGTTAATTTCATGACCTATGTCTTTTAGATTAAATGACACTTTAACGTTGGTATTTAATTTCACAAAGTATTTCTGTCTTATCGCATCGATCCATGTGTAGTTAGTATAAGAGTTTTATCCCGTAGCAACGCACGGGCGTGCTACCTAGTAGAGAAATAAGTGTGCAATGGTCATACACAGTAGGCTCTGCAACAACATAGCATTCATCACACAACTCCAACATAATTAACATGGTACGATGGCGGAAAAATATCCGCATGGCCTATCTTTGCATTGTTTTTGTCTTGATCCTCCCTCAGGAAACCAATCGCCAACTCAGTCTCTTTCATGATGCCCTAAAAGTTAAATTGTAAGCAACAATAAGACATTGATAAACATCACGGGATTAATACTAAAGATTACTAAGTAGCTAGGTCACAGATTGTTTTGGACTTTTGATGGAGTCAAGGCATGTACCATCATGGCAGCGGCAGCAGAAACATAATCATAATCTTTGGAGGTCATAAAGTCAAGGCACACCGTCGGACAGCATTGCTTACATCGAAGGACATGACGGAATCCCCACAGAGAATACACTGGCACATCAGCTCAGCCTCTTTTATGATACACTTGAAATTGAACATGTTTTGCAATCGGCACAAGAGGAGTCAATTTACAAACATTATCGATGAATACAATTCCAAATTAAGGAGGGCTTGGGGTGTTTTCCATGTAAATTTGTAGATAGTCGGTTCTCTGTTCATCTCATCTCCATGTAAAATGCTGAACCTTATGCCTACCATTGAGGCTTAATTGAAATTCAGGTGGGGAAAACCCTCCGGTGACCTTTCAAAAAAAAAATTAAGGAGGGCTTGCTTGGTATGTTAAGGGTAGGGATAGGGATGCAAACATACCTCAAGGGCAATAGCAGCAGGAGATTCAGATCCCCGAACTTGAGCCATTTCACGAGCGTGTTTGGTGATTTCGTTACTCACCGATGGGATCTCTTTGTCATCATCATCAACATCAGTAGTGAAGGATGCAACACGGTCGCTCCACGTATGCTTAAGATTATCCTCCGACTTGTTACACTTGAAAACACATGATTTCACAAATGTTGTGAGCACATATATATAAAAAATAATCAGAAGATGAAGCTAGGGAACACAGAAGCTAAACAGGGATAACAAGGTGCCAGGCAGGAATGAAGGTACTTTGTGGACCAGAGCTGCTAGCAGGCCATTCCCATGATCATCTCCATCCAGACTGAGATCGTCGGCGGCAGCAGCATTGTGATGATTGCGGTTGTAATATTGCCGGAGGTATAGCTTGTATATGGCCAAAGGAGTAACCATATCGTTTGGAAGTAAGTAATCCCATCCCCAAGCTCTCTCGAAAAGATCTGCATGCATTTGTACCACACACAAACAGCATTAGTCAACAACAACTCGGATTTACTCCAATTTTAATTAATTCCAATGGAGGAGGGAGGATGGATCAGAGGAGCACACAAAAGGGCTGCAAGGTAGACAGGCAGCAAGAAGAAAAAAAAAACCTGGATAATCGACTAACTCAATCGGTGGTGGCGTCCCGCGTCGACCGCGCAGCCTATTAATTTCCGCATGTTTAGCAGCAAGGATCAACGCCCTACTATCAAATCTGGACAGTCTGCCCGTACTAGCTCCTAAGAGTTTCATCCCTGCTTGTTCCCTCCGTGTTTTAGGATCTGCAAACGCTGGCCTAATAAGATCTCTGCATTGATTAAGGCACGACAGGGTTTTGGGGATGAGGAATCGATACCATGGGCGACGGGGAGGGAAGGGAGCCGATCCAATCTCCATCGTTTCCAATTTCTCGAAGCGGCAAATGGTCCCGGCCTTCCGACCTCCTTCTGGGCCGGGCCACTGGATTGGGGCCCAACATCTCTAGACCAAATGCTCCAGGCGTGTTCTTCTTCAATGGCTGACGAAAGCGTGTGTGTTGTCCTCGAGTCTTGACGACAGCACCAAGCTTCAACTGCTTTGACCTTTGATCTTCATTTGAGATTTCCTTCAAATATGAGTGGTATATATGGCCCAAATGTTCATCATCAGAAAGTAAAATATACAACGAGGAATGTGTAAAGGATCAGTATCTGCTGGTAGCTGAGAATCAGGACATCTGCTTGTCAATTTCAAAGTCTGCGTGGTTGGATTTTCAGAATCAATGAATTCAGGTGCTGTAGCACCATCTTAATTAGCATGATTGACAGCTAAGATGTGAGTATTGTATCCATTGTTGTTTTCCCACTCTATCATACACACAATAATGCAGTGCACTATACGATGCCTGACATATGATAGGAACATAGCCCTTTCCATCAAAACATTGTCACGTTGGTTATGCACATCCAACTTTATTCCGAAAAACATTCACGCTGAACAGTAACTTGGGATGTCGTAACATAACATCTGCTTCGCTGACTAAAGAGCAAGTGACAAACTGGTTATACACGTGGTACATCATTGTGAGGTACTGAAGAATGAGACGGTACACACAATCTGACATATAATGTTTGAAGAAAGATCTGAAACAACGATGCTCTCCGTGTTCCAAAGGATATCGGGGAACAAAAGGCACACAGAATGTGTAATCCTGAGAGGAAGCTTGCCATCCTTTGTTGATGAGATGTCACTGGTGTAAACTGTCTCGTTACAATGAAAGATTTGGCTAATCACCACACAGTAGTTTGCATTTGCCGGAATGGCAAGGATACAGCACGAAGTTAAACTATCCTGGAGATTACAATCAAGATTCCATGGCTGTTACGCCGATCCGTTCCGTTAATCAGGGCAATGATCTAGTCCTGACCACCGTTACTGCCCGATGGGCGGATGCATCCTGTACCACCTGGCAGGCACGCTATCTGTCTAACATCGAGGTTGATCAGTCAAATTTTCTTCATAATCCGGTTAGACAGTTGTGCCTCTTGTCTGAACTCTTTGTAATGCCCTATAATCCGGTTAGGCACGCTACCAAGTTGTTGTCGCCTTCCTAGTTCCTACTACGCGGCTTCACTGCCCTTTGAACCAGCTGGAGCAGCGGCACTTTTCTCAAGAGTCTTTGTTGTGGCATTTTCAGCTCCAGACAGCTCAGACTGTCTCTTGCGCCTGGGTCTCCTTGATGGCATCTTGATGGCATCATCTTTTGTGGCGCCTTTTCTTTGTTGGACTGCTGTTGGATTCTGAATCCGCGTCAGGAAGCAAAGCTCGAGAACTTAGCCGGTTGACCCTTATCATTTATCTGGTTCATCCGATCAAGGAAACAGAATTCAGAGAAACACATCAGATCATGTGGTTGGGTAACTTTAACATATGGTGTTTCTGGAGGTGGGAATTTTTATAGAAATACTAGCAGTTTTGCACTATAAACGTCTTGAGGACAGACGCATGTACTAAAAAATAGGTACCAACCTCAATAAGCTTGACGTCTATGCGATCTCCGACTTTAAAAGCCTGTAACAAAAGCAGTGAATTGATTACTTAAACAAGGGGAAGAAATCTAAGCAAATGAAAAAATTCATGACATTTTCTCACATCCTCAGCCTTGGCTAGCCAGCCCGAACTTAACTCGCTGATATGACATAAACCCTGCATATTGAGTTACAAGCAGTGGGTTATGGCAGAAAATAATATCAAACTAAACTGGAAGGTATTTTTCATGAGAACTTCCTTTTCAACACAGAAGCCCAACAAGGCCATGCAGTAAATTTTAATATCGATTGCTTACCTCACGCCCTGGAGCAATTTCAACAAAAGCACCATATGGAGCTATCGACTTGATCTCACAATTCCTGGTAAATGAGTTCCCAAGAAAAGGGTATTGATTAGAAACCCAAAAAATTATTTACAAGAAAACAACCAGGGTAGTTAACTAAACAAGAAAGAAAAGATAATATACTTTGAGAAGAATACTCTGCAAAACATCCAAATGGATAAAAGTTGATACCTGTATATTTCTCCGACTTTTGGAACCATGGTAAGGTTAGCTATTATAGTTTTTGACTTCTCTAAGCTTGATAGGTCTCTTGCCATAATTTTTACCTGCAAAAGGCATTTGTCAATAGTACTTCAGTAATGCTAAATGGCAAGTATCACCAAGTTCTCCGTGCCGTGCCATCATCTCCAGTATCAATAGCATCTACTCCAGTCTCCTCAATTATGCTTTTTATTGTCTTACCACCAGAACCAATTATTAAATTCACCTTGCTAGGTTTGACCTTAAAGAACATTGTAATAAAACATGTTAGAAAGAGTAGTTGCAAGAAAACATATATAGCATATAAACATCATGAACAAAGCACCAACCTTCATAACATGAATTAAGGGAGCATATGGAGATAGTGCTTTTGATGGTGGAGGTGAAGATTTCGACATTTCATCTGAGGAGAAGCATGTAACATCAGATCAGATGGGGGAAGATGAAATAAAAACATGCAAAAATGACAGTTTCAGCATAAGATCGTCTGTAGAATAGACATGAGAAAGTTATTAGTGTTGACCATCCAAGGAGAAATTGAATATTAAGGAAAGTTCCGACAATCTTGTGACATAATCTTTCAGAGGTGACATTAGCACCCACAAATTTAGGGACCTTCGCAAAAAATGTCATGAGAATCGGTGCAAGAATAAACATGATTTACCAGCGCAAAAGAAAGCATCTATGGCAAGTAGACATCCCCCTTTTTTTTTGCATTTTCTATACTACTGCCAAACACTGGATGCTGCATTACTAATGGCAGACATGTATTGAGTCAAAGTTTTTTTTCCATACAACGCTGAAAGGGTTTGAAAATGAGCGAAAACAGAATTCCAGCAGTTGCTATGTTTTATATTCCCTTTTATTTACAATTAAAGCTTGATTGAGATGTACTCCCCGCTCCAAATTATAAGACGTTTTGTTTTTTTCTAGATACATAGTTTTTGCTATGCACTTAGATATACACAATGTCTAGATATATAGTAAAAGCAATGTATTTAAAAAGACAAAGTGTCTTATAATTTGGAGCGCAGGGAGCATATCATAAGTTTGTAGATAGCTGATGTAAGGATTGGCATGTAAATGGAAATAGCTAATTCAGCACAGGCTTACTCAGAATATGTTGTCTCCGTCCCTAGCTTGAAGAAGTGCTTGCTCCATAACAGGTAGAGTTATCCCGACTACCTGCCACGATGCAAGAACCAGACAAATTTAACCATTGTAGCAAAGCTTCCTAGTAGCAAAAATACACGAGAAATACTTCCAAATCTCTATAGTCATCACAACCTTAATGTCCATCTGAAATGCAGATATGCCACTTTCATTACCAGCAATCTGCAACAAGAGCTTACAGATAAGAAAACTGAGCTTTCAGCAGAACAACACATACTAACCTTGCTAAGGCAGAATGAAATACAAGTCACACCTTCAAATCCATGTCACCAGAGGCATCTTCAGCTCCAGTAATATCGGAAAGTATAAGTGGGCTGCCATCTCCACCAAATTCCTGTGTATCAAGGACTAAGCCCATTGCAATCCCAGCAACAGGAAACTTTATAGGAACCCCAGCATCTTGAAGTGCTAAACAACCTCCACAAACAGAAGCCATGCTGGTGACATATCACAGAAAAAGTATTAGCAACTGAGGAGTAATTAAACACTTAATTCTCTACTGTAGTCTGTACGAACCCAGAGAAATGGTCAGTTGCTAACTGTATCAGAAATATTGAGTATATGTTCAGGTACCGCTGGACTAAGGACGTTTATTTTGGGTCACCAAACGCAGGAATGTTAATTTTCCACCTGACCAACTAGCAAAAATGTCTAAACTGAACTCTTCAGGAGGCAACAAACGTAAAATAAAAGGCTGTGTCAACTCACAAATAGTTCAGCAAATTGAAAGGACCATTTCAAGAAAGACAAACAAACTTATACAAGCTAGCAAACAAAAAAAAAAAATGTTAAGCACAAGAATAGTATTACCTGGATGAACCATTACTTTCAGTGATAGTACTCTCGACACGAATAGTGTATGGAAAATCCTCTTCTGGAGGTAAAATTGGCTCCAGTGCCCTTTCTGCAAGCATCCCATGTCCAATCTCTCTTCGGCTAGGTGCTCCAATTCGACCAACTTCACCAACACATGATGGAGGAAATGAGTACTGCAGAATGTCACAGAAATTAGTTAACAATGTAGGGTAATCTTGCAGTCTAACTGTGTTGATAACAAAACTCCAAGCTAGAATGGAAAACAAATTTGGACCATTTCACAGGTTAGCAATGAAAATAGTAAGCATACAGCCTTCAAAAAGAACATCACAAAGTGATCCTCAGAGGACAGAACAGAGCTTGGGTAGATACTCATGTACACCCTGATCAACAATAAAATCTCATCTACAATGAATTCTCAGATTCAATACCATCATTGAAAATCGTCACAGCAAGAAAGCAGGGCATAATCCTGTCAACTGTACATACCACGTCTCCCTTGACATAACAAATCTTAAAAGGGAGCAATACGTGCTACCCATTCTATTTTCACATAGTTTGTTCAGAAATATGGATCTGAAGATTCTTTAAGCCCCCTAAAAAAGGTTTTCCCAATGAATAGAACAATCAAAATAAGCATGATGCACAAGAAACATAGCAAGCAGGAAACTAGGAATTTTTTTGACCGAATGCAGGAAACTAGGAATTGACCTAGCAGGATGATGTATCATTCAATCAGCAGAAGTGTTTCACTTACCTGAAGATAGAAGCTTTTTGAATCCTCCGTATCAACAAGGTTGTCAATTCGTTGTGCCATCTGATAGCCACCTAAAGTGACTACAGCCAGTGACTGTATGGTCGGACAAAAGAAATAAGTGAAAACAAAATAATAAGATAGCACCTAATATGCATTTGACTCTAGCTGAAACAGACTATAAATAAACCAACAGAAAGTATAATGTTTTAAAAATACAGGTAATGGCTGTGCTATATATTATTCAGAAATGAACTGCACAACAAAATACATCAAATTAAGTTTTGTAAGAGTCAATGTTTGAAGTAATAAAGCAGCACTCTTACAAATAAAGGTGGAATGGATATGAATAGAATATGCACATAATTTTTTGTAAACATCATCAGGTACTGAACAGATCAGCAAGACACTAACAGCAGCATACGACAAATAAAACCATGAGACATGTCATACTATGCTAATCAGAAACGACAGATACAACAGACTCTCAAATAAGGTGTATTACCTCACCTGTGTTTCTCCCCTCGTGAACAGAGCACTACCATGAGCTCTTGGAAGTAAACCACACTGAGAATTAATGGGTCGAAGTTCCCAAGGACTCCGTCCATCACTTCGCTTTCCTCCCTGAAATTTGAGGTGTTGATATTCCATACGATTTCCATAATAGATCACATTAAAGTCCGAAGGAATTGTGATTACCAAACAGAATGATGTGACTCACTAGGAAATTCAATAATCAGAGTGTATGGCAGGCATTGGCACACATACACAATGCTGGATTGTGAGAGGACCCACATTCCTATCAGTTTCATTAATACCATGTTCCGGATAGAAGAATTTTCTCCTAAATATGGTAACTACATATTTGTTTTCACTCTTCTTTTGGATGACCAGTGGGAGTTAATACCTACCACACTGGCTTCCTGTTGCTGGGTTAAAATGTTACATTCTACGGAAAGAGTGTTCAAATGGAAAGAAAACACAATGCACATATAGGAAGAAAGTCAGATCCTTTGTAGTAAGAACTAGAAAGTACATATGATCTTTGATTGTTTGTACACAGACGTAACAAAAATAGGTAAATATGTATACGAATAAATGCAGACACTGAAAATCCATGTTAACTCAAGATATATATTTTCAAGACTGCAATGACCACAACAGTGCAATTCAGAAGTCAAGTATGGGCATAAAAGGTAGATATCTAACCAGTTTTTTAGCAGGAAAAAACCCTAGCAAGTTGACACGAAGGAAGCACCCTGCTATTGATACATAAGCAAGGGGGAAAAAGCTTTAGGTGACAAGTGCAATCAATACCTCTACAATGCGCCTTCAGTAAATATTTAGATGAAACTTCCTTGAATACTAGCTTGACATCAACTTCTGCAAATAGCTATATAGAAGAAAAATACTTGGAAATCAGTATAAAATGTTATCTGTTTAATAAGCAAGGTGGTACATTAAAACCGTCAAGCAAAGCAGAAAAATGGGTGTGTGTGTGTGTGTGTTGGGGAGAGGGGGGCGAGGTCTACTTGTCAAGAAATCTTACAAAAGTGAAGGAAAATACAAGACAAAAACACAGGCCTAGCTATGAAACCTATAAGATATTATCTCTGATTTTTATAAAAGCATAAAAGTCACCACATCGTCATCAACTACAATACAATAACCATCACCTGAGGAGGGGGCTTCCTTGAAACCGGCTTGATGTGAACATCACCTTCATCTACTTCTCCATCAACTATAATTTCATCCTCATCCTCATCCTCAACAATATCAGCCAAACTTTCAGTGACTGCAGATGAGCCATCTTTGGAAACGTAACCCTGCTCAGAAAGGATACTTATAACTTTGTCCTCCAATGCGGAAAGAGCTTTTCTTCTGGGAATCTTTCCTTTTATTTGTAATGCCTTCACCAACTCATCTCCAGAAATATCCTGAACATTAACAGCTGAAATCAGCAACCGGGGTAATGGGCTGATGGCAACAGGCAAATGCATTCTTGAAAGGGAAAAGGATATTGTATATCTACCAGCATATATTTTCAATTTAAAAGTTGCATAAGTGAAGAAGTTGCAACTGATGAATAATTAAGGAAATGATTGGCAGGATTCGATAAATATTATATATGATTGACAAGACTGTGTGACTACCCAAGTGGCTACTGAACAAGCCTATTAAGCAAATGAAAATGATAAGCATATAAGAACTAAGGAAAACGAGAGGACAGGAAACAGCATTCTAGTCAGCCCGTTCAGGTATTGTTTAGCCTTCAAACAAGAATATTAGGTACTTGTACTTGCAACTATATAAAGTTAAAAGATTGTATTTTGGGAAAAATAGGGAGCTGCAGTGTATTCATACTTCAACATGCCTGTAGAGTTCAGGAGGCGGTAGGCTGATAGCATCGACCATTTTCTTCTTCCCACAGCTCTGGACGAGAACATCAATTGCTTTGCAGATTTCTCTAATCGCCACCTGATTTCTACATTACGTCAGAACCACACAAAAAAGGGATAGACCAGGACAGAAGTTTCGTTTCAGAAGTTCAGCTGTACAGAGCTAGCATTTATGTAAGAACTGAAGCAGATAACATGTCTTCTAAAGCAAGGTCTATAAATGACAGAAGCTCTGGATCTTGCAGGTTCGGAAACAAAAATGGGGGAAAAACATATACATTTTGGCTTACTTGTACTGAGTAGTGAGTAGTAAGAGAGGTAATATAACAGCTCATAAATTTACAAATTATAAAAAACTCAAAGCTCCATGGTTAAGAGAAACTAGAAAGCAATGATAAACAAAATGGGAAAACAAATAAATCTATTATCTGCGCCGAAGACTTGAGTGATTGATCGTTGCCTACAGCGATAGTGCTATCATCTTACCATATTTAAGCACTTCATTCATGTTTATATTATGGAGCAATACATTCTATCTAAAAGCGTATCTTATTGATAATCTTATAAGCTCACCTGCCCAGCTTCCACAGCTTCAAGCAGCTTCTCCTCAGTCAGAAAATCACAGTAGCCCTACCAAGGACTAGTCAGGAATCAAAAGATAACCTCAACTATATGATTTATGAGTCCTATGAAAGTAATCAAGATAAGTGAGCTAATTTAAGGACTGGCAACTTGGTTTGCACATGAGCCTAAAGCATAACTGTTCTACAAAAAAGAAAAGGCAGAGTAACAATGTACAACAAACTTAAAATATACCACTAAAATTTGAGGATTTAAGAATATGTTGCCAAATGCAACAATTTATGCACAGATTAGTTTTAGCAACTGAAAAAAAAGTGAAGCATTCATGCATGCAAGCAAGCAAAGCTTCAGCACTAACCTCAATCATCAAAATGGCACTATCAGTCCCAGCCATCATCAAATCTAACTCTGAATTCTCCATCTGTTCAGTAGTTGGGTTAACAACAAACTGGTCGTTAATCAGGCCAATTCTTACTCCAGCAATTGTTTGTTTATTTGGAATTTCAGACAGGGCCCTGTAGGTGAAAATTTTGAGATAAATAAGAGTACCTTTGAGATGAAGAATGTAATCTTGCAAAAAAAAAAACATCATATTGAAATATTTTTATTAAACCTACACGGCTATACCAGCAGCTGTGATAGCCAAGCAGTCCGGGAGTGAATGCCATCATAACTGAAGACCTATAATAGTCAAGGTTATCTCATCATATGGAGTACTTGAAGGAGGTTATCAAGAAACAAAACCAAAGAAAAAAGGTAGAATAACAAAATATGATCTTCAAATCTGGCCCATCAGCCACAAAGATGTTCAGAGAAAAAGTGACCAATCATGGCATTTTTTTGCTAGGTGGGCATTCATATTTCTTTTGTTTGTTGCCAAAGTAAATTATTAATAGGTGCAGAACATAAATCTCTTGATGAGGGAATGAAACAATTTTGCTGGCAATAGCTTCTATGAAAAGGCTCTGTATAGGTCATCTTGCAGCCATCTATGAAGATTGTTGGTAAGAATTATACACTATACATCATTTCAGTTTAAAAATACGAACACTAGCCTTGCAGTGAGTTGATGTTATGGTTGAATTTTCAACTTTTCCTAACAAATTTCAAATAGCATGTATCTCAGCTTTAGAGGTTGAACTGTGAATGGATTGCCAAGTTATGAATCCAGAATCCAAGTCACATGATGTTATACTAAATTGTCTGCTAATGAGAATAGTATCACACTATCAATATCACCCTTGTAGTATTATGAGATTACTAAAGTAAGTTTCTGCTATTTAGAGAATACTAGGACAGGTTCAATAAAATGGGGAAAATATGTAACTGATGATGAGCTACTCATATAACTTTAACACGCGTTGCAAGACAAGCTATAACATACGACCAAACTCCCATAGGCAACATGAATGCAAGTAAACTTCTATAGATTACCCAGGATAGAATCTGAGTTTCATAGTAGAAACCCTTAGGCATAGTAGGTCGTAGGGGCCTGTCTATCAATCTGCAAACCAAAACCTGCGGAGGGCGTAGGAAAGAAAATATAAGCAACCAACAAACATAATAGCTGAACAAAAGTAGAAGTTCCCATAGTGAACCTCATGGTCTTTTGTCTTGCCTTCTCGTTTGAAGAAACCACCACTGGAATCAGTAAAAACATAGAATAAGGCTTCATGAATTGCACAATGAAACTGAGAATGGAGTCACGGACAATGACAAAGGTGGGGCAGCAGTTTTAGGTTTCTGTACCTAGTTCTTCCAGCAGCTGAAAGTCGCTCTTGATAGTGAACCGATAAAGGGAAAAAGTCAGCAGGGTCGTTTGGAGTATCCGCCAGACAGACAGAACAGTATAGAATCTGCCAGCACAGTTTGAACTTACAGTTAGACATAACAAGGTCTTGAAATTGAAAAAAAAAAAAAAATTAGTAACATTCAAGATGCTTCTATCCTCGTCAGTTAAACTGGACAGCAGTGATTAGAGAAATAAAAATCCAAACATCAGCCATGAGTTGAATTTGGTAAAAGGCCACAACTGAGCGCAGCCATGAGCTGAATTTGGTAAAAGGCCACAACCGAGCGCAGCCTTGAGTTGAATTTGGTAAAAGGCCAAAACTGTGCTTGCAATAGGCAATACGCTATCCTCTAAAAAAACCATTCATGTTATGGTATCCAACAGGAAGAGCAGAAAGAATCCTGGTCAAGTCAGACCAATTTGATTTCCATGCACATGTAGAGCATATAAATCATAACAGTGGCAAACCATTGCAGCCTAAATTGTGTCAAAAGTGACAAGCACTGATGCAGACTCTGGTGTTTTTGACAGAATGTTACAGTACAACTACAAGTCTACCAGCCCTATTTGAATTTTGAAATAGCTGTAAATATTCCCTCAAAACAAAACAAGTAACAACTGAAATGTGCAAATGGTGTGCTCTAACGAGAAAGCCTCAGAATTTTATAGCCACTACTGACAGATTAATGTAACATGACACTGTGTGTGCATGTACAGTTTCTTAACAACAGGTATATAGTGCACTCTAGACTCTGACAACGTACTGTTTCGCCATCGGTGACCATTACAGAAGCGCTCGCTTGCCTCCCAATGTGGCCTGTTTCCACCAATATCTGAAATGCAAAAAAAACATTCCATTACCGACCCCATTTTACGAACGCACTCCATTTTGTGAATGCACGCGCCGTACCACCAATCAACCAAAACCCCAACAGATGAAAGAGTATAACAACTCCAATGTGCTTAGGCAAATGCCATGAGCAGAACAGCCAAGCGCAGTGGGTGCTCTTCAGAATTGAAACAACACTCGGAATCCAGAAACTAGCAACACACACAAGCACGAAGCCTGCGCCGCAATGCACTGTGCAGGAACACGGTACGAGGCAACCCCGCAGACGGACGCCTCACGCAGTCATGCAAGCAAAATCCGCGACGCCTGAACAGAGCGCCGCGCCACGGCTCTCAGTCACAGCTTAATTAGGGGAAAAGTGATAGCTCATCGTCGGCGGGCAGCTCACCTCACGGTCGCCAACGGGGATCCTCACGGAGAACTTGGCCGGTCCGGAGCTGCTGGCCTCCTCCGCCACTGCGGCGGAGGCCCTGGCGACGACCCCATGCCTTGACTGGGCGCCCTCCTCCTCCACGCGCGGCGCGAGCTCGGGAGCGAGGCGTGGAGCGGCGGAGCGGGGAAGGCGACGTGGTGGTGGTGCGGCGGCGGCGGCGCCGGGAGGAGGAGGGTGGAGCGCAGCGGGGCATGCGAGCATCGCGAGGTGGATGTGGGAGGAGGAGGAGGCGCGACGGCGTGGGCGTGGGACGGGAACGGGGCGGGAGACGAGACGAGAGGGTGGCGACGCGCCCACGAACCTTATCACTTTCTCTCGCTCTCGTTTGCCGTTTCCGCCGCCGTGCCGTGGGTTTTTGGGATGGGAATGGGATGACACCGTTCGAATTTTAGGGCAGGGTTTTTCGAGATTTCTGATAGGTGTACTGTTTGAAGATATGGACAAAAGACTATATTGAGAAGTTGATATGATGTAAATGCTCCTTAACAATAGAGATTATGGCAACCCATAGCTCGAAGAGTATGTACTTTATTATGGTACTTTAATGGGCAAAATATCAAGCGAGTACTAAAATTTGCTAGTAGTTTCCATACCCATTGACATGGTTATGTTGTGCCCAATAACATGGATTTCCTATGAATCATGAGATGTTAGAAGAATTGTAATGAGAAATAGTTGTTGAATAATCTATCAAGTACAAATTGTCGATCTCAATGCATCGTTGTGTTACTTTAATGCCTCTATGTTTATTGATGCTAAGATACATGCCACATTGATTCTTTTATGGTTCATATGTTGCTATGTATAAATGACTCATCAGATGTTTTTTACCTAGAGATAAGTATGTTGAATATTTACTCGTGGTGTGTTTGGAGATTCTCGCGGGATTGTTTCCTTTTTTGTCAAAGAGATGGATATGTTATTCTCTCATTGTCATTTCTATTTAACTATTCTCATCACAACCATATCATGTAGGGCACATTTTCCCCATTTATCCAATAGTTGTAGCCACTGAATTGGCCGCAATGCGAACTTGTTTCTAACATAACCATCTTCAAGATGCCTCCAACCAACTCTACCCATTAGTCGTCCTTGGCCACTTCATTCTGTGGTACTCTCACCATCATTGAGTTGTTCACTATTTCTAAGTAGATGGTCGGGGAGAGGTTTGTTAGATCCACAACCCTCATAATTGAATCCCTCGTCTTGGATCTCAACATTTGAACACTAACTTTGAAAACTGAGCAGAGAGAAGCTTCAAATCAATAGAGATGGGAAAGGGAGACAATGGATGGAGAAAAAACGAGAGAAGAAGGGGAAAGTAACATATCTTGGTGAAGAGAGAAAATTGTTAATCGCTCTTAGATTTCTCCAATTATATATGTATAATGGGAGATTTTTTTTCTTCTTTTTGTTGAGAAGAGGGAGGCCGGGCCCATGTATAACAACGAAAGTACGTACTCATGTTTTTTTGAGTTAAAAGTACGTACTCATGTAGAATGACTAATCAAAGTACTCTAGAATGGATGTGGTATACGTACGTAGCAAGCACATAAAAAATTAAGATTTGAACTAGACTTTTTTTACATCAAATCAACTTTTGATAAATAATTAAGGGTATTTTCAGCTTGCATCATGGAAAAGCTGACTTGCTCACGCATGGAATAATTGGAGATCTCCACGTGGACGTGTGCACATTTTCTATTGTGTGAAATAAAGCACACGTACGTAATAAAATTGTGCTGTCTTACCAGTGGCGTGACAGTACTGGAGCTGGGCTAGACAAACAGGGCCACTCAATAGAATGATTTTGCTTGATGAATTGGGAGCGACTTGACTCAACCAAATAAGAAGAAAACAAGAAACATGAAAGCACCAGTGGTCTAGTGGTAGAATAGTACCCTGCCACGGTACAGACCCGGGTTCGATTCCCGGCTGGTGCATTCGTTTTTGCTTTTTATTTTTGTTTCACCCATTTTCCTCTCCTGTTTTCACTGCGACTCTGGACACTACTTTTGAAGCAGAGTTGTTAAATTGAAGTTGACCCGTGGAAATGCAAGTAATCATGCTCCACAGTTCACACTCGCATAAAGGAAGCAATTAGCGTTGCATGTCTCCGAGCAAACTATTTATGAATTCGATCTATTGGTCTGGCTTGTGTGTGACCAGCACGTCCCTCTTTTTTAAACAAGAAATGGAGATGGTAATCGAAGAGGTATGTTGCACTTCACACAGACTTGGCACCCTACCTCCCGAGTGTACGAAATTGGGTCTCTGTTTCGATCGGTTGTCTTTCATTTGCTTGCTTGTTACCCGGGAAATTGCCGAGCAATGCATATGTTCGTTTTAGTTACCAGTATGACCGGCCACTTCACAGTATTCTGTCTCCGTCAGGGAACGAAAAGGTTGCAAGATAACCTTTCCCCTCAAGGGAAAATGCTTTCCTGATTCTCTTTGCTGATAGTGATAGGGTAATGCAGCTTCTCATGTTTAGTGAGCAGTAAGCGTGGTGGGTCTGGCCGATCAGCACATGATCCTTTTTCAAAAAAAAAAAAAATGATCGACCAGCAGTCAACGTCACGCGCGCGTGTACCACCTCCAGGTACCGGCCCGGCTACCCGGACAGTGGTAACCTTCATTCGCAGCACGGATGGATGGGAGCAAGGGGTTTTCGTTTTTTTTAACCTAAAAGTTACTACATTTGGTTCCCATGCATAGAACCAAGCACTATGCAATAAAAAATATATTCCAAATGAAGTCGCCACCAATCATTCTCTTTCTTTTTCGTGTGTGGCCCCACTATAGAACCAAGGTTCGGTGCTATACATTGTGAATGAAGTATCGGCACCCGTCGCATCAATGGTGGGGCCCTCCATAGAACCAACCCCGGTTCTATACAATGCGGGTGCTCTAAGGGACTACGTACATAGAAGTAACGCATGGGTGATGACCGTTTTTTTTTTTGACAAACAGGTGATGACCGTTGGATAATGGCATTGTCCAAACATAAAAACACTCAAGAATGTATTTTACTAAGAAGGAGGGACTCATCTCCCTTGTTCCTTCAACTCCCCCTTCTTCTTACTCTCCCTTTTCTTCGCTCTTCCTCTCTCTCCCCTCTCCCTATCTTAGTGTTAAATTTATGGAGCTCTAGCACATAGGGGGGCTTGAGCCCCCATATAGCCCCCACATTTTTTATCCACCCATGTTTATGACTTCAATCGCGCGCACATACAGATATATATGCTTTCTATGTATTTGTTCCTTGTCATACATGCCCACTGTACAAGTAATCATGCTCACAAGGTCATACCTTTCCTTTAACTTGACCTTTTTGTCGATTTCATGAATCCATAAGTGTCGTCAGTCTCGGTGTCACTTTACTTTTTCGAAAAAAAAAATCCTACAAGTCTAAGAAAGTAGCGAGCTCACATAGGTGTCAATATGATCATATGCATACCTGTCAAAAGGGTTTTGGGTTTATGCCACACTAGTAGCAAGTCATCCATTCCCCACCGAAAAGCAAAAACGAAATTCTTGTGCAGGCTCGACAACACAAATGACCGGAACACCCTTCCTTCCTTCCCAGACACACCCCAATCCCATTCCTCTTCTCGATAAAACTTGTCTGCCAGAGTGCGTAGAGAGAGAGAGAGACGTGAAGAGTTCTGGCCGCTAGCTCTTGTCCCTCGCTGCCTGCCGATGCCGGTCCTTCCTCCCTCCTCGATTCTCGTGCACCAGTGTCCCTTTTCGTTGTCGCTGGATTCAAAAGTTTGAACCTTTTCCTCCTCACCGCTCTCGATCTCAACTCCATCGTCGTCTCTGTTGTTCTTGGCCACCACCGACCGAGACGTGGAGCATTAGCAGCCCTGTCAACCTCTTTTTCTGAGCTAGTGGCCCACGATTCCAACAGCTTCCATTCCTCCCAACACTTATTCTCGAAGCCATTGGAGCTCCCCGACCCAAAATTCCTCTAGCGCGCGTTGTCTCTAGCCAAGGTTATTGCACGGGCCGATT
This sequence comes from Hyparrhenia diplandra, assembly GCA_015847255.1. Taxonomy (NCBI): domain Eukaryota; kingdom Viridiplantae; phylum Streptophyta; class Magnoliopsida; order Poales; family Poaceae; genus Hyparrhenia; species Hyparrhenia diplandra. The sequence goes on along the minus strand of JADLZK010009254.1, from coordinate 11,545 downwards.
GTCTGGCTCCTTCACCAGCTCCAAGGGTGGCGACAACTCCTCTCGCATTGCGGCCTGATGATGGTGTCGATGTCATGGTCGTCATCGCCAACAACATGCTCTAATGATATTTAGTTGGCATTATGAATGTTATTATCTTGTCACATAAATTAGGTCAAACCTGAGAAGCTCTGACTCTTCAAGATTATTGGAACGATTTACAATTTGAGATGGAGGGAGTAGAAAATAAAGCAGTAAATTAGCGTAACTTTCAAGGGTTGAAAAATTGAAAAGGTAAATAAATGTGAGTTGCACGCGTATAGGAAAAAAAAAACATAATGGTAGATAAGTGACCTCGATTCTTAGGATCCCACTGAATGCTCGTGAGAATGAGTATCTATCTAGCTACGTGCTAGACAATGGTGGTGTTAGGTGATTTTCCAAATGATCGCCGGGGACATTACTATCATATTACGGCCTACGGTCACATGATTTTTTTTCTTCACATGAACAACAAACCACAGTTACGGCCATGGCAACATTATTATCATAATACTACGGCCTACCCGATAAACCAGCTGATTGTAGCTATTTTAGTAATGTTTTGTGACACAAAACAAACCGTGAGGGGCACTTCTCTCGTCTATAAGCCGCTTGATTTTGACTAATCACCACTCGTAGAACATGTACGTCCCTCTCTCCATGCACACCGCCGATCAAACTTCACGTAATCAATCCCAACATATTGTCATCATCCGCTCATCGATCTTAAAAGCATCCATAGTGGCGACTCGATCGGTACATTCTGCATAGGATATGACTCATGAAAGATTGCAATATACGAGTACGTACGTAATATCCATGGAGTCTTGAGAGTGCTTTAGGAAAGCTAGAGTATACATAACACAACGGGCGACTGCTACTGCTAGTCCTACTGTACTTCTGTGCCGGCACCTGTAATTTCCTCCAGAAAGAAAAAGGCATACGAAAATTCAAACTTTATCCTGAACAAAATGAAACCGCGTCAGCACAGCAGCACGTCATCATCCCCACAAAAGCAAAATTGACGCGCACGCTCCACGCAAATGACCGGAACGCCCTCCAGCCACTCAGCTCAGCGCGATGCCGCAAGCCTCTGCTCCGCTCCGCTCCATAAAGATTGCCAGAGAGAGAGAGAGAGAGAGCTCAGAGGCTAGGCCGCCACCAGCTCAGGTCCTTGCTGCCGGACTGCTGCCTCCTCGTCCTCCCTCTGGATCGAGTGTACGCAATGGGTCTCTGTTTCGATCGGTTGGCACGCACGGCATCTATCTGCTTTTGCTTGCTTGCTTTTTACACGGTGATGACTGCTGGGCATTCTACTGTCGACCGGCGGGGAAAGGTAGTTACAGTAGTTAAACGACACGAAATTGCCTAGCAATGCAAATGTTGTTTTTAACTACTTTCCCTCCATTCCAAATTATATGTCGTTTGACTTTTTTTTGGCTCTAAGTTTGATCATTCGTCTTATTCAAAAAAATTTGCGCAAATATAGTCAAATTTAAGTCATTCTTTAAAAAACTTTTATTAATAAAAAAAAAGTCACGGCAAAAGAAGTGATATTTTTCACAAATTTTTGAATGTCATTCTTTAAAAACTTTTATTAATAAAAAAGTCACGGCAAAAGAAGTGATATTTTTGCACAAATTTTTGAATAAGGCAGTGGTTAAAAACTTGTTGTCAAAAAAGTCAAACGACTTACAATTTGGGATGGAGGAAGTACCAGTAGGACCGGACAATTCAGTATTTTGTCTCTGTCTGGAAACGAAAAGGTTGCAAGAGATCCTTCCCCATGAAGGGAGTGCTAAGAAAAGCATTTCGTCAGAGAGAGAGAGTCAAGAAGCCATGCTTTTCTGACGACTCTTTGCTGATAGGGTACCAGGAGACTACGGTGAGCAGCAAGTGTGGTGGGTCTGGCCGATCAGCACAAGATCCTTTCCTTTAAAAAAGAAACCGCACAAGATGATCGAGAAGCAGTCAACCCTCACGCGCCATGCCAGCGGACAGTGGTAAACCTTTTGGCAGCACGGATGGTTAGTGAAAAAGAATTCATAAACAATGTGAATGCGAAAATCCGTTCGCCCGGCTCCCGGCGCCCGCTCCCGGGGCGACTTCGGGGCGCCTCCGTCGCCTCGTCCGGGCTCCCGCCGCCCGGCCCCCTTCCGGCCGCCGTCGCCGCCCCTTGCTCGCCGGCGGCGGCGGCGGCCGGCCCCTCAACAGGCGGCGCCGCGAGCTCCTCTCTCTCTCCTCCACCCCACCCCTCCCGCTCCGCCCTCCCGGCTTCTTCCCGCCGACGAGCTCGCCGCCGGAGGACACGGCTTGGCCGGATCCGCGCCCGCCACGGCCGGATTCGCCCTTTGGGCGTCGCAACCCCCTCCTCTCGCCGCCCCGGTGCGCGATTTTACGCCGGCGGCGGCACGCGGGCTTCCGGTGGTGGCAGCGCGCCGTGGCGGCCGGGGGACGGTGGTTCTTGGCCGGATCACGGGCGCCGGCCCCCGATCTAAGCGCCGGCACCGCCCTCCACCCCTCTTCCGGCGTCTCGGCGTGAGACGTCTTCCTCGGCTGCGGGCCGACGGGGTCGGCTTTAATCCTGGGGCTTCGGGCCCGGCTACTTGGGGCCTTGACGTCGCCGTGCTGCTCTTGTGGAGGAGTGAGCTTCGGCTCGGCCTCGGCAGTAGATGACGGTGGCGCCAAGGCGCCATGCACCTCCATGGGGGCGTCGTCTTTCATCCACATGCGGCCCGGCATTGCGGGGGTGGCTGCGATCCTTCTTCCGTTCGTCTCGTTCTCGGTGGTGGCGCCGCCGTGGTGGTGGGGCCGAGGTGGTGCGGCCGTGCGTTTGGGCTTCATGGTGGTGCTGCGCAGGTGCGCCGGGCCTCTCACCGGGCGGATGGTGGAAGTTGGGTTCGCGCAGACTTGTCGGGCCGGGCGGTCCGTCTTGCGGCGGGGTCGAAAGACCTTTGGTGCTCCCCGCTGCGTTGTCGGGCGTCCGGGGTGCCGATCTCCTTCCTGAGGCAACGTTTCAGCACTCCTCCGGTCCCTACGGCCCGTTCCCCTTCTTGGTCGGTTTGCTCGTCTCGATCCTTTTTGAGCTTCATTTTACTCTCACTCGGGTATGTCTAGCCAGTGTTGTCGTTCCGGCGGATGCTTTGGTCGCCGAGGGTGCTCTTGTTCTTGGGCGGATGCTTTGCCGCCATGTTTCTTTCCGGCGGATGCTTTGCTTGCCGAGGTTCGTTTCCGGCGGATGCTTTGCCGCCCGAGGTGCTCCCGTCATCGCTTGTTTGGGTGCCGCCTCCCGGTTCCTTCACGAGCCTGCATTTCGGCCATAAGTGCCTCGAGGTCGCGGATGCGTTCTGAGCTGCGTTTCGGCTTTGCCGAGGTCGCGTCATACAGCTGCGTTTCGATCTGCACCGACCGCCGAGGTCGCGGCCGCCCTTGCGGGGGTTCGCCGTCCAAGCGGTTGTCGTCTTTTCCGGCCCGGTGCTTTCTTTGCCGTGGTTGTTCCTAGCGGATGCTTTGCCGCTGTTCCCTCTAGCGGATGCTTTGCCGCTTCTATTGGTTTCCAGCGGATGCTTTGCCGCTGTTGTCGCGTTTAGCTCGATCGTAAGCTAGCTACCGGGTGTTGTGTGATCTTTTTTGTTGTATTAGGTTCAGCTTTTTGGGGTTGTTAGTTGGAGGGTCCGCCCCATCCCTCCCTTTCGTTTCTTCTTTGTCTGTTTGTGTCGGGATTTCGTGAGTAACCCGAGGGTTACTTCGCGTATCCTCTAATATCCGATTACCGGCCCTTCTTTTTGGCCTTTCGCTTAATGAAATACGCGCCAACTTAGGTGGGCGTGGTCTCGAAAAAAAAGAAAAAGAATTCAGACCAGATACACGGGTTCCACGTGGGAGACGCGTTATGCACGGGCGGACAACGTACGGTAAGGTAAAGCTCCACGCGATGCGCTATGTCGCGCCGACGTATGCAAAATGGCATCATCTTTGGTCGTTTGGTTGTTTGTCACACATAGCTAGACTACTATAAGCCTAGTTTTGCCACATTTTGTAACGTAAGTTATGGGAAAAAGTTAGGCTAACCAAGCTGTGTGACAACAAAACCAATTGGTTGCCTAAGTTCATTTGTGCCTTAAAGTCTTTCTACGGTGTGCTGACGGTACTAGGAACCAAAAAATAAGCAATCCGCAACTAGGGAGAATGGTTTCCCTTTCTCTACGCCTCATGGCACAAGTTATAAATAATAAACCACTGATTGCTTGAGAAATACGTGTAGGAAGGAACACGCAAATTTTTCTGATTTGTTTAGTCGGTGCCTCGGTGGGCGTATCATCCCTTGTACAATCATTGCACTTAATTTTTTTCTGCCTTGGACATCGATAGTTGTATATAGCGTGCAAAACGATGATCAAATACTCTCGGCCTATTTTTTTTTTTTAGAGCAGCAGTCCAAGCCACACTACATAGGGCCTTAGGTTGCAATCCAGATATGCGCTGTGTAGATTCTCTTCCTCGCTAACGATCGACATGGATGCTTCGTGTAGATGTAGCACTCTCCCCTTCTCAAGGGCAAACCCCCATCAGTGACAAGTTTGTTTATGTCGACTTGCATTGATTCAAACATGGGAGGTTAGACTATAGAAGGGGATAGGATAACATCTGTTTTTAAGCATGGATAGAGGTGCTTGGTGACCGTACGTACCAATGTCCATGGTGGTCGAGACACTCTATCTTACACCGCTTCAACACCTGGAGCATCTCAAATAGATTAGGTAAACATAAATGCTAAAATCCACGATTTAGCCATTTTGTAAAATAGAAGTGCCTTAGAGAATCTCCAAGAGATCTCTTGGAGATGCTCTTAAAAAAATAGAGTCATCCAACCGCCTTGTTATATGTAGCATTATCCAAAATCAAAACTGTGTCGGGACTGCTCGAGCTATACTTGTACAGGCTAATTCTAGCACTAGACACACGTAGTTGGTAGGAGCGAGCGTGATAGCTAGTGGGCACCGCTAGCTTTATTAGAGCAACTCCAAGAAATATGCTATCCTTGTTCGTAGGTTGTATGGTTTTTTTTGAGAAAAATTTGAACTCCAACAGACGTGCTATATGATTTTGCAAAATAATAAACATGCTATCCATGAAATCTCGTGGGTCATATATAGCCAGCCATAGCCTTTTGCTATATGGTTTTGTAAAATAGTAAGTCTACTTGTCCAAGGGGCTCATGGCTCAATGGAAAAGGTCATTGGTTAGGGGGGCTCCCACCCGGGATTCAAATCTGGGTGCGACACTATCTGGATTTATTTCAGGATTTTCCGGCGCTATGCATTAAGTGGTAGGCGACGTCCCGTCGATAGCGGCGCCGATGGTGACTTCGAACTTCAAGATTTGCCGGCTCAGATCCTTCGAAGGTGCTCATAGGGGGTAGGGTTTGCGTCACGTGTGTTCATAGGGGTGAGTGTGCGTGCGTGTTGAGTGTCTGCGTTATGCTTGTGTAATCTCAAAAAAAAAAAAAAAAAGTAAGTCTACTGTGGATTTTTTTTATATAAGTTTTCTATTTTACAAAATGGGTAAACAATAAAATTTGGCTATTGAGTTGCTCTTGGCCGGTGAGAACAACGGAATGGATGGCTGGCTATTTTAGAAATAGATATACAATATATGTTGGAGGTGTCTTTTTACTTAAAAGTTAGTATATTTGGCTCTAATTTGTGATTAGGAACTCATCTCCATACTAGCTATCTAGGGATTTGCTAGTAATTTGTGTTATGTACTAGGAAAGAGGGACTCATCTCCCTTTTTCCTCCAAATGTTCTCACTCTCCCTTTTACTCTCTCCCCTCTCTCTATCTCAGTGTTAAAATCTATAGAGCTTAGGGGGGGGCTTGAGCCCCCATATAGCCCCTACGTTTGATCCACCCATGTTTATGACTTAATCGCACACAAAGATATAGGTATGTTTGGTTGCACCCAAATTCCCTACCCAGGCTTAGTTGGGCCAAAAAATTGTGTTTGGTTGCAATTTTGGGCTCCTTAGCCACGCCGCTTAGGAAGCCAGCCGTGCTTGCCTTAGCCGGGCTTCTTTGGAAACGGCCACCCCTACGTTCTCGTGGCTTTGTCTAGGACCGACCACTGCGCCCGATTCAAGTCACCTCTTCGCTCCTCACCTCGTCGTCCGATTCGCTCCGTCTCCATAATGGTGGCGTGCCGGACCTCGGCACCACCCCACCCCAACACCGACTCACCCCGTGCCGCTTCTGCCCGACGACGACGAGGACACGGGGCCGCTACTGCTGGCGTGCGTGGGGGGATGGAGAGCTACGACGGCGGTGATGAAGGCGGTGGCAGCCCGATCGCGAGCTCTGGCACAGCGTGTGCGGCGACGCGCGCCGGCACTTGAGCGGCATGCACCCTTTGTGCGGTGCAGCGGTGATGAAGGCGCCGCGACACCTCGTTCGCTACGCGGGCTGCTGGCGCCATGGTGCGCGTGCTCGCCAACAACACCATCACAGAGCTCCTGATGGCGCGCGCGGGTGCTCTCCTTCCGCTCCATCCGCGCGGGAGGTGGCTGCCATGCCGCGACGCTGCGTGCAGCGGCGGGCCCGCCCGAGTCGCGACCCGTGGAGATGCGCTTGGGGCTGTCGGCGCTGGTGGCGACGCCACGGCGCCAGCCGCGTGATGGGCGACCGATGCCGGGACCGCAACGTCTTCATTCGGGAGCTCGACCGCTCCATCGGGATCGTGGCGGGATTCAACCTGACGGACCTGTGGCATGCTTGATTTTGGTGCTTCGTTGTGGAGATGCGTGCTTGATTTTGGTGAGCATGTGCCGGCATCATCTATGGTCATTTGGTTGTTTGTCACACATAAACTAGGCTACTATAAAGTCTAGTTCTGCCACATTTTGTAAGGTAAGTTATGGGAAAACGTTAGGCTAACCAAGCTGTGACAACAAACCAAATACTGTCTAAGAAAACCATGGTTGTCTAAGTTTATTTGTGCCTTTAACTCTTCTATGGTGTGTTGACGGTACTAGGAACCAAAAAGTAAGCAATCCGCGACACTAGGGAGAATGGTTTCTCTTTCTCTACGTCCCATGGCACAAAATAGACAAATAAAGCACTGATTGCTAGCTAATTTGAGAAATACTAGTAGGAAGGAACCCGCAAATTCTCTGATTTGTTTACTCAGTGGGTGTATCAACCCTTGTACAATCATTGCACTTGATTTTTTCTGCCTTGGACATCGATAGTTGTATATAGCGTGCAAAACGATGATCAAATACTCTCGGTCTATTTTTTTTAGAGCACCAGTCCAAGCCACACTACATAGGGCCTTAGGTTGCAATCCAAATATACCCATGTAACCTCATTACTTGCACTGTGTAGATTCTATTCCTCGCTAACGATCGACATGGATGCTTCGTGTAGATGTAGCACTCTCTCCTTTCTCAAGGGCAAACCCCCATCGGTGACAAGTTTGTTTATGTCGACTTGCATTTTGATTCAAACGTGGGAGGTTAGACTATAGAAGGGGATATGACAACATCTATTTTTAAGCATGGATAGAGGTGCTTGGTGACCGTACCAATGTCCATGGTGGTCGAGACACTCTATCTTACACCACTTCAACACCTGGAGCATCTCCAAGAGAACGTAAATGCTAAAATCTACGATTTAGCCATTTTGTAAAATAAAAGTGCCTTAGAGGATCTCCAAGAGATCTCTTGGAGTCGCTCTTAACTAGAGTCCTCCAGCAGCCTTGTTATATGTAGTATTGTCCAAAATCAAAACTGTGTCGGGGCTGCTCGAGCTACACTTGTACGAGCTAATTCTAGCACTAGACACACGTAGTTTGGCAGGGTCGAGCGCGATAGAGCTACACTTGTACGAGCTAAGTCTAGCACTAGACACGCGTAGTTTGGTAGGGGCGAGCGTGATAGCTAGCGGGCGCCGCTAGCTTTATTTAGAGCAACTCCAATAGATGTGCTATCCTTGTTTGTTGGGTGTATGGTTTTTTTTCGAGAAAAAATTGAACTACAATAGACGCGTGCCATATGATTTTGTAAAATAGCAAACATGCTATCCCTGAAATCTCGTGGGTCAAATATAGCCAGCCATAGCCCTTTGCTATATGGTTTTGTAAAATAATAAGTCTATTGTGGATTTCTTCTTTTTTGATAACTTTTCTATTTTATAAAATGGGTAAACAATGAAATTTGGCTATTGAGTTGCTCTTAGCCGGTGAGAACAACGGAATGGATGGCTGGCTATTTTAGAAATAGATATACAATGTATGTTGGAGGTTTTTTTTTTTACTTAAAAGTTAGTATATTTGGCTCTAATTTGTGATCAGGAACTCTCCATAGATTTTCTAGTAATTTGTGTTATGTACTAGGAAAGAGGGACTCATCTCCCTTTCTCCTCCAAATGTTCTCACTCTCCCTTTTCTTCCCAAGTACTCTCTCCCCTCTCCCTATCTCAGTGTTAAATCTATGGAGCTTTAGCGTGCAGGGGGGCTTGAGCCCCCATATAGCCCCCACGTTTGATCCACCCATGTTTATAACTTAATCGCACACATAGATATATATGCTTTCTATGTATTTGTTCCTTGTCATACATGCCCACTGTTTGTACAATTAATGCTCATAAGGCCATATCTTTCCTTTAACTTTAGCTCGGTGTCGGTTTACTTTTCGCAAAAATAAATCCTACTGAGTCTAAGAAAGTGGTGAGTTGACATGAGTGTCAATATGATCATATGCATACGTTTTGGGTTTAGGCCACACTAACCGAAAAAGAACACATGTAGGCTCCACAACACAAATGACCGGAGCACCCTTCCTTCCTTCCTTCCTTCCCAGCCACTCCCGTGCCTCTGCTACATAAAACTTGCCTGAGTGCGCAACAAAGAGTTCTGGCCGCCAGCTCGTGTGTCTCTCGCTGCCTACCGGTGCCGGTCTGACCCTCCGTCCTTTCTCCCTCCTCGATTCTTGTGCACCAGCGTCTGTTTTCGCCGTCGTTGGATTCAAAAGTTTGAACATTTCCTCCTCCCCGCTCCCGATCCCAACTCCGTCGTCGTCATGTCTGCTGCTCTTGGCCGCCACCGACCGCGACGTGGAGCATTAGCAACCCCGTCAACCTCCTCGACCCAAAATTCCACTAGCGCGCATTCTCTCTTGCCAAGGTTACTGTATGGGCGATTGGCTGGCTCTTCACCAGCTCCAATGGCGGCGACGGCGCCTCTCGCTTTGCCAAGAGGCCTGATGATGGTGGCGACCACGAGGCTCACCACGACAGCGGTACTGGCGGTGCTGTGCAGCTGGGCGGCCAGGTTGGCGGCAGCGCTAGGGATGAAAAGTGGGGCACACAGCGATGCACCGACTGCCACCCAAGCCCGTGGTGCAGAGGACAATGTGCCCCATTTTCGATTCCCGGCTAGTGCATTCGTTTCTTTCCCCCACCAATTTGGCCATTTCGAAGGCATTACATAGTGGCACCGCACGTCTTGCATGTCTGAATGTCTCCTACCAATTTGATTCGAGTAATTGGTCTAATGAATTTGTAAGATTAGCACTCACGATCTTGTTTTCCACAATTAACGGGCATCGACGGGGTTTTGCCACGATAGTTTTTTTTTAAAAAAAGATTAGCACGTCACTCTTGTCGTTTAGAAATGGAGATGGTAATCGAAGATGTTTGTCATGTCGCACTTTGCACAGCTCTGGCAACTCTCGATCGTGTCGACTACTTACGAAACGGGATCTCTTCGGTTGGCACGCGCACGGCATCGATCGTTTTGCCTTTGCTTACATCAGCACTGATTGCTGGTAGGCATTCTACTGTAGAACGGGACAAAAACAGGTCAAACAACACGAAAGTCCCTTTTACTCCATCAGGGAACGAAAAGGCTGCAAGAGATTGATGATAGTCAGTGGTGGTGCACCGCTAAAGGAAAATACCAATTGTGTACTTGTCATATATGGTGAATATTAGTTAGTTTATTAACGAAACTTTTTTACACCCCTGGTGCCGTGTACCAGACAAATATAACGATGACAATATGCATGTATACAGTACATTACGGGTTCCACGTGGGAGGCGTAATCTCACCCTCAGTATGTTCCACGTGAGGGACACTAGTGGGGTCGTAGGATGGATTGCCCTCCTGGAGGCTAGCGCTATGCCACGACGGATCCAAAAAGAGACATCGTGGGGCACGTTTGGTTGCTGATGGGTATAAAATGCGGCTAAGTTCTAACACAACAACTAACCAGCTTAAGAAAATCATGCATATTAGTTGTACGACCTTAGATCTTCCATAGTGTGTAATTACAAGATGAATATATCGGTTTGAAACATTATTAAGTTGAGATGTCTGGCCTTTTTGTTATAACAAAGATACAAAAAATTTGGCTTTAGTATAAAACTTGAACTACAATCTCACTCTCAGTGGCGTGGAACAGATGATGGAAGTACTTTTGTCGATCCACGGGGTTGTTTGGTTCTAGCGTCCTATTAAAATAAGTAGAATTTATTATCGATAAAACCAGCTTTATCGTTACTTTTCACGACCCTAGCTATCCAATGGTCTGCTGCGCACCGCTGGTACGGTTCCACCTAGAAAATCAAAATGGTAATAACGTGACTTTCAAGCGTTGAAAAATAAAAATGGAAAATAAACGTGAGTTGCAAGCATATAGGAAAAAACATAATGGTAGATTAAATGTTTGCGTGAATGCTGGTGAAAATGAGTATCTATCTAGCTAATAGACAGTGGTGGTGTTAGGTGATGTTCCAAATGACTGCGGGGACGTTACTATCATACCACGATCTACGGTCACGTGATTTTTTTCCACAGGAACAAACCACTATTACGGCCATGGGACATTATTATTATCATACTATGGCCTACCGATAAGCCGACCGATTTTGATTGTTTTTCAATAGTGTTTTGTAAGAGACAACATTCCTCTGCAACTTTGGGAGTGTTTTGGCTAGGGCTACAGTCCCGCCACGAGGATCACGGTAGTTGTTTGGTTACCGACTTAAATGAGACTACCATAGTTCTCCACATTACAAATCACGTCACAGAGTGTGGTGGCCGAAAACTCCGCCCACATCGATCACAACTCGACGCTCATTAGACGTGGCGACTTGCGGCATGGAACCAAACGAGCCCACCACTGTAACCACTGTAGAACATGTCCTTCTCCTTCTCTTGGTTCACGGCAGTTGTTTGGAACATACTGTCATCATCCACTCATCGATTCCTAAAAGCATCCATAGTGTCGACTCGGTACATGCTGCATTGGATATGAGAAACGTCATGAAATATTGTAAATATAATACATATACATACAATGGATCGGGTCTTGAGAGTGCTTTAGGAAAGCTAGAGTACGTAAATCACTCAACGGGCGACTGCTAATGCTAGTCCTACTGTACGTCTGTGCCGGCACCTGAATTTTCCTCAGAAAGAAAAAAAAAAAAAAAGCATATACGATGGAAAATTCAACTTTTATCCTGAAC